>JAOWBL010000021.1:12090271-12142439 GCA_028564865.1 Zenarchopterus dispar | reverse complement strand
TCTGTAGTTCATATAACAAAACTGAAATATATATTTAAAAAAAATTAATTTAAAAAAGAAAAAACTTTTCCCTTTCTTTCTATGTATTTCCTTGAGCCACTTTCAGACAAGGTGAGTTTCAGAGACTGCTCAGATTATTTGCCTCGCCATTTCATGATCGGGAGTCTGAAATCATTTTGTTCTTCACAATATTCAACTAATTGTCAGTGAAGGTGGACACTACACTACCTGTAGTGTATCTAAGCAAACTAACTAAAACTGCTTAATTGTTATATGATTTAAATGCCAAATGAAACTCCCCGAAATCACATTGACCTCCATGACCCCCATTAAGCACAGTGCTCCTGTTTGACTGTTAACAACTAATTACAGCTTTATTCTAAAGTCACACAAAACAAATATTTGAAAGAGAAAACAAGAAACATAATTTAAAAAAAAAAGACTCCTCTCAAATGTTTCTTTCTTGCCGTTTGAAAGACAACTTTGATCTTTGCATTGTCATTTTGTTTATAACTGAGAAGTTCATACACACCAAAGAACAACTGATTAACACATTATTAAATCACTACTTACAGCAGTAAAAGTACTTGTTAATAGCATTTATAGCATCATAACAGCTTTTTTAAAATTCCCAAGAATAATTAATTAGTCTATACAACATTGGATTTCAGAAGCTTAGTGTAGGGTTTTCTAATATACACACACAAGTGCACAAACACACTCACACCCAAGAGCATATGGTTTGCGTTTCTATGGTCACCACTGGGTCCTAGAAACTGTGTTGCTATAGTAACAGAAGTTCCTTAATGAGATTCCCCAGCAGGCTGTAAGGTACGTAACAGGAGCATTCAATCAGATCCCCACTGACAGTAGGTAGGCAGTGGAGTTGTGTGTGGATGTCTGTGTGTGTGACCTCATAACTTAACAGGTTCTAAAAGACTGATAATGTAAACCAGTGTCCCTGAACTGATAAAACGTTTTTGTTTATACCATGTTCAGTGTGGCAATAAAGTGTTTTTTTTTTTTTTTTTGGCCAAGTCTCTTCCTCACTCAAGCACTAGTGCTACTGTGCAGTTAACCCCAAAAGAAAAAAGAAAAAGAAATCTACCACACCTGTTTACACATTTCCTGTGTAAGAAAATGAAAGATGGTACTCAGAAAGCGATTAAAAAAGTAATCTTTTTAAATTAGATGGATCTGTTAGGACAAAAAAACCAACCAAACAAACAAACAAACAAAAAAAAACTTTAGAAAAATGCTTTTTCACAAGAGCATTTTTCAGAACCTTTGCCCTCAATTCAAGTCAGCATTAATTATGGGACTCAATGTGTTAGATATTGTCTGACTTAAGTAAGAACCAAAACTGGCATTAAAATTTCATGAAACTTGATGTAGAGATGAAAAAAAAAAATCACTCACTTGAACACATATTGCATATAAGCGAAGTACTCTTCTCTCTACATTGAATGGCTGTGTGATTAGAAAGTGTACATTCTACCAAAATTTTTATTGATTTTAATACAATACAATATTTTTCCATTATTAAAAGATAAAATAATTTTTAAAAAAGCCAAATTTTCTTTTGTTTTCCTACAACATTTGACTGGGCCCAACCATAAAGCTTTGAAGGTCTCTGTTTAAATGGCTGAAATAAGAAAAAAGCAAACAAACAAACAAACAAAACAAAACAAAAAAACTCAGACTTCAAGAAGGATTAGTGCTCAGTAAAGGCCTTGGCACAACTTGACACAGGTATGTACCTGTGAGCAGCAATTGCTGACATGTCTTAGGGGTCTTCAGGCGGGAACCTCGTTTTGTCAGTGTTTTGTGTAGTTAGTCCCACGACACCTTGAGAAGGCTAAACGGTGATCTCTGAGTCACTCCCTTAATGCCAGCTCTCACTGCTCCCCACCAACAAAACAACCTCCATTAACTAACCTATAAAACTACCACAACATCCATTATCTTACTTACAAAACATCTTCCAAAGCCAAACCAGCATTGCTACCTTCAACAGACTCAGGTTCTGGTCATCCAAGCTCCAGGTAGCGATAGTGCCAATACTACTTTCTCTAACATGTAGCAGAAGCAAACAAACTTACCAGCATGGTTCCAGACACAGAGAATCAAATTGGCTACTCCCACTTCCTTCAACAGACTTCATTTGCCTGGGTTTCCTCCTCAAAAGCCTGAATGACCTCATCTTAACCATCTTCAAGCTATATATTCTACCTCATAATCAAAAAAGGCAAATTGCCAATACTAACTAGTATTTTTATCCAAATCCACTGACTAGCTTCTAGCTGCCTCATCTGACATTTTTTTCCACCGTCTTCCTCAAATTCAGACCTTAAACTAGTACAAACTATTTCCAGAGGAACTCTTAAGTATCTTATCCTCTGTGATACTAACTTTAACCTCTACAGCTTTGCTCAACTTATCCAGAGGAATATTCTGTCTAATTCTAGCTCTGGACAATAAGGCCATGCCTCTTAAGTATGCCCGAATATAAAAGCACTATGTGGAGAAACTAAGTATATCAATTATGATTAAACTGACAATCAGACTCTGTAAACAGAATACCAACAAATATGAACAAATGTGTAAAAAATGGAGGCTTTGGAAGTGTGCTCATCTGGAGCAAGGCTTTAAATCATCTGTATTCTGTATTATGGTTTTGTATTTAATAAATAAAAGATACAGTATAATGTTGCTCATATGAGACTCTATTTAACCTGTAAGAACCAAATTATTCTTATGTCCTGATGTGGTATTTCAAACCTTTAAATTGAAAGTTGGGTCTACATTATTTTTTACATTAACTGTACATTTGTTTTAAATCATAAAGCACTGATATGACATTTGTATCTATTTGCATGTTCAGAGGCCAGCTTAGGTCTTAAATGCATTAAGCAATCCAAGCTGGTTTGTAGTATGTGTTAAAGATAAACTGTTCAACCACTCACTCCTTAGTGATGAGTCCTCTTGGTCCTGTGGGTGTCACTATTTTGGGGTCAATGCCATGGCTGTTCAGAATGTGTCTTGCTGCTGGACTCAGACGTAACCTAAAATAAGAAGAGAAAATGCAGCACAATTTTATATTTTTACAGAAAGACCAGATATTCAATTCAATATTGCCCAATTATTCCCCAAAAGCGAGGCCTCTATATTATTGGCTTTTTTCAGGCTTCCATTAGTCTGATCCCTCAGCAATCTTTTTTATTCCTGACCACACAACCCGCATGTTATTCTGCCTGAGCTTGCTTTAGAGCTTTTTCATGAACACCTCCTTGTTCTCGCTTAGCTTGACTTGAAAATGCTTCTGCATGCTTCTTAACAACTGCTACTTCCTTCCTGAAGGGCCTTTTCCATTTTTTTCCCCCAGAAGCTCTTTCTGGTCACTAGTCTAAAGTTAATTACTAGAAAACCACCTTGCTGTTCTGGTGGGAACAGTGTTTTCCACACAGAAGTATGTCATACACTCATGGCACTGACATCATTTCCATGTGGCTCTGATGATTTTCCTTTTTTTTAAGCTATTTGTGACCACCTCCTCACAGTTCTTGATAACATACTACCTCGGAACAATCAGTGGGTAGGTGGAGGTGAGAAGTAACCAGATTATGATCTGCTTTTTTTGAAGCGGAGGAGAGGCAGAAAAACTGTTTGTACATTTGCATAAAATTAATTCAGCCTTACATGAAGTATTGACAGCAGCTGACGGAGGCATATGCACTGCTAGAACATAACAGACTAAAGCAAAGGGGCACAAAGACAATCCTCCTCATTAAAATGCCCTGGATTACAACATCTGGTCTTCACAAAAACTACAACCTCATCCTCAGTCTCTGTCTGCCCATATAGTCTGAAAGCCAGGAAGAGAGGCTTTTGAGTTTGGAATATCATCAGCTGCCAGGCCTCAAGGAAACATGCTGCATTCCTAGTATTCCCACAAGCATTTCAAGCTTGTCCATTTTATTTGCCGATGAGCTTGCATTACTCATGATGCCTGATGGAAGAACTGGTTAATACTTCTCCTTTCTTTCTCACTATTTTGTTCCTGCTGTACAACTGTGATGCGACTTCTTCAAATGATCTGGGGTTTGGGGTCTCAATCTGAGTATTTGTTGATCTTTTCACAGCTCCATCCGTTGCTCCAGCACACACACTAGGAAGTGCCAGCAGTACTTGAAGAAGTTGAAGCACAGCATTCACACAAGGGCAGTCACACAAAAATAAATGGAAAAAAATAGAAAATCCACATTTTTAACTATAAGATGTCAAAAAAGCCAAGAAAAATCTTACAAAGACTGACAACAATATGACAGATGCTACTGCATACAGCTAGCACTGGTCCTCAGCCAAATGTTTGTGTCAGTTTTTGGGATGAAAACAACATGAACATGAATGCTGCTGAGATGGTAAAGTGCAAGTTAATGTCACATTTTAATTAATAACCACTACCAGCCAAAAATGATAATCTGAGTGTGCAAACCTCATTTCTGTCAATGTTCACTGAAACTACCACAGATTTAAAGTGCACATTTGATGTGATCTCAACATTTAAAAAAAAAAATAAATGAAAAATTAAAGTATTACTCACGGTCCTGATGTGACGGGTTTTGACGGAGGACAAGGCGCAGCTGTGGTCACTGCGGGAGTGGCTGCATCTGTAGCCGGTGGAACTCCCGATGGAGGTCCAGCATCTGCAGCGGGGATGTCAACCTGCTTCCAGTCCTGACCTTCCTCAACCATGACAGCAATGAGAGTGCCGAGGGGCACGTTACGACTTCCCTCTTCCATCTGCAAAGAAGGTGAAAAAGCTACTTGTAAAGTAAGAAAGTGAATATGCTTCATATAATAAAAGTAAAGATCAATGACCGTTTGTTCAACTTTTGGGAAATGACGAAAAGATATATACATCAGTCTATTTGTATAGCACTTTCAAAACAACCAGAGTTGACCAAAGTGGTTCACAACTAAAATAAAAAACATGGACAACAAAAATCACTAAACATTAAAAAATAAATAAATAAATAAACAACAACAAAATAGCCACATGGCCAATTTTTATTCTGTGATACAGAGGGTGGACTTTTCTGTGTAGCAGCAAGGCCATAGAGACAAACATGTTGGAGTCAGCAAACAGCCTTTCAGTGTAAAGTATTGGTGTGTTGACCCAACACCTAACTAGTAATTTTAAAAACAACTAAACAACTACCCTTGACAGACATTTGAGGTTCATTGAACTTTGCCGTATAACAAAAAACCCGAAAGAGATGGAGTTCTTAAACTAAAAGATCAAGTAAGCTGTACAAACCAGACAAAGTAATAGACTAACACAGTAACACCATTCCATACATGATACGACTAATATATGAAAAACCTTAAATAAAATGTAAAGATCTAATTGTGATAAATGAGCTAAAATTTTTTTATTCCCCTTATTCCACATTTCCCCTTAAAGATAAGAAGTCAGAAATGTTTTTGTCTGCATGCTTGTGACACATTTGGTGTGTTCAGTCCATCTTGTTTTTCAGGTTTAACACCTCTACCGCTCCACTCTTGGGCAGCAAGAAGGATGAGGGTAAGGATAAGGGCCTCTCAGGGGGATCCAGTGTTGCAAGTTTATATGAAGGCTGAGAATAAAGATGATGTCTCCTACAATAACTGTGTGTAAAACAAATTTTGTGCTAGGTTTGTAATATATGTGACAATGCCATGTTGTTGGATAACAACCAAGATGGCTGTGTGCAACTTAAGGAGGAAAATATGCCCCTTAAGGGACTAAACAAGAATAAGGTAGTCATAAAAAGAAGGGGAAAATTTTTTACACAAGCTATACACCCATATGAAACTAAATACTTGCTTCCTTTTTTGGCTTACCACCACTCTAGGAAAAAGACAAATGTGCACGCACACACAGACACAGACACACATGCAAAACACTAGGAGCATTCTCAGTAAAATCGCATGATCCATATAAGGTTTGCAGTAACATGAAGGTGCATAATACATAACTAGAAAGCAAAGAATTTGGGCTCAATACTGCCATCAAATGGTTATAAATTACATGCGAACCTATGCAAACTGTAAATAATATCCATATTGCAGTGTTTACAATGATTCAAATTGTGTTTGTCAATGATTTAATTTATTTCCACAGAGTGGCTGCAGTAAGAAAGTTAAACTCCATACAAGTTTCACAGTGAGCATGTCAAATGATAAATACAAAACCTTCAGAGCATTAATGCACTCATGATTAAACTGGTCAATAATGTACATCTGAGAATTAAGAAAAAAAGTTGTTTAAATGCATTCATAGATTTCAACTAATAACCCTGTGAGAGCATGAAACGTTTCAACTCTGAACTAACAATTTTCAAGAACACTTTCAGCAAAGTTGACACTACAAAATTACAGTAGAGTAACTAACTTATGCAAACTGTTACACAGATAAAAGTATCCTGAGTTTAGAAAGGTCAGTAAAGGAAGAATAAACTTTTGTGAGATTCTGAATAAGGCAGATGTACATTCTTAAAACATTATAATGAATTAAATGCTACCAGAAACATTGCATTATGTTTAGCATCAGCAGGTTCTAAATGAGCATGATAAATTAAATGGATTTATTTGTAAAGGAAAGATGGATTTAGGTTCATGCTGGGGAAAAAAAGAATGGGAGACTGTGTTTAGCAAGTGAGACAAGGTTTTTCTTCTGATCCATGGAGTACGGCACTGGAAGCACAACTGCAGCTCGATCTGTCTTCTTAGCAGCAATAGCTTGTCGCTTTAATAGTTTCATATAATATATCAAACATTTTGTAATAAACTGTAAACTACAATTCAACTAATTATTTCTTGGTCACCCATTTCTTTCATCTTCCCTTTTATCTTTCTTATGCACTTTTGTGCCACCAGCCTATTGGCAGATTACTCCAGGCTTGTTGCAACTAAGAATTATATAAAGGTAGAAAGAAAATAAATGATTTTTACTTTGTGTATTATTTGCTTTGCTGACAGTATGACAAGGTAACAGGTTTGAGGAAAGTGGGTTGGTGCTGCACGGTGCATGAAATATTTCATGTATTAATATAATTATTATCTAAAGCCAAATGATACTTTGAAATGCATTTCTACTTAGTTAAATTATTTTCAGGGCAATTCATTAATAAATACACGTGAACACAGATAGGCAATGTAATTTTTGTGAAATCTACAAATATTCCTTTCATGCATGAAGAGTAAACAAAATCCTTTTACCTAGTTTCATGAAATGAGTATTACTGCTCCTAACCTTCATCTCAAAATGTAAGCAGGATCTCTCTCTTGCGGTTACACCCAAAAATTATGACTTCAAATTGTGAGAAGGCCAGAGCAGAGCTTGACCCCATAAATATCCCATTTGGAACACGAATTCAGTGTTTCCAGCAAGCTGTCAAGCCATTTGGCTACAGACAGGTAATTATGGTTCCTCCAAATTCAAAATCTATTGAGTGCTTGAAGAGCCACAACACAAGTACATGATGCCAGGCAAAATGGATGCTATTTGCCATGCAAAAATCTTTAAAACTCAGCAAATATTGGTTTGATTTTTCTTTTGTACAATTTTCCTCGTATGAATATTCACAGTGAATATCACAAGAAAAAAATGAGAGTGCTGGGGTCCTATCTATTGCAAACCATCTTTCTTTACCAGCTAAAGCCCCTACCCCCAATTCTTGGGTGGTTGCTATGGAAACTACTTCATCCCCACAGTAGCTGAGGCGAGAATGGAGTAAGAGAATACAAAAGAATAGAAGCCAGTGAAGTAAATGGCAAGACAGAGAGATACAAAGTCCATGGATTATAACTAATAAGTGAGCATTTGAACTTGTTTGTGATGACATACGATTTCAAATTTATAAATATACATACTGTCCAACTGAAACTAGATCCACTCACCTAGAATGTCTAAAGTTACACAAAAAACATGTATGTCTGTATAAGGCACTCTGCGATATCTATCAATGACTTAAAAAAACAAAACAAACAAACAAACAAAAAAAACGCATAATACCATAAAAGATCTCACTATCACTTCTCTTTTTTTAAAGTGCAGTGGTTTCAGAGAGTGAATTTTATTTTCATTTAAGGATATAATAACATCCATTTCTGCCCACTTGACATATCACATGGCAGTTTTCACACTAAATGGGTGTTAAGAAAACTTCATCTTTCTTTTAAGGGTAATAAAAATCTGGTGAGGTCTTGGAGAATGACAAATGATCAAAGTATTTGGCAGTCAAATTCAAACAGTTGAGAATTCACTGGATAGATGGAAAATGAGCAATATTTGTCAGTGAAGATATCTCATCAAAGCCTGCTGTCTCATCTGTCTTCCAAGCAAACCACATTTAACAAGCAGTCAATTAGGAAAGTCAGCAAAGGACTCCTGAAGTCTGGAACAGAAAGATGCTACATTAATATGAACAGATTTCAAACCAGCCAGATCAGAACTGACTGCTATTCTCAGGCTGCTTTGATGGTGATTTCATTTTTACTTTGAATCTGCAATTTTCTAACTTATTCTTGTTCCATTTTAATGCATTTTACTTTCTTTTTGTATCCATTACTATTGCGTGTAGTCTTTCCTTTTGGGAGAGAACACACACACAATCTTCCAGTTTTATAGTTTATGTAATAAAAGCTATTATCTGAACTGAGGTATTCCTGATGTTTTCCTTTTTTTTTTTCATCTTCTTCTGCTCTCACTCACCAATATCTTTGCCAAGATACCATCGTCATTAGATTCCATGGTAACCACAGCCTTATCGGTCTCAATCTCACAAAGGGCATCACCTGCTACCACTGCTTCACCTGTGGAAAGAAAAGCTCATCTGAGAACTGTCAAAATATCATTAATATTTATTTGGCATTCACCTGGCCTACTGACAACAATAATTTCATTATCAATGGGTTTTTGACATTAGTTAAAATGTAAATTGTACATTTTTGTTAGAACTGGAAACATGGGAATCATTGTTGGCATTTCCATCTGCTCTTTTACAAAGGCTTTAGATGTGCACACACACACACGGCAAATTAAAAGTCAAAAGACAGACTTTCATTATTAGCTTGAGAACCAAATGAATATTTCATGAGAAAGAATGTTAGATTGGGAGATGCAGCAAGGGTAATAGATAGCAAGATCTTTGTTTATCATTCAGGGTTCTTAGTAGATTTTTACTTGAAGATTCGATTTAAGAGTTTATGTATATTAGCAATGAAACAGGGCAGCAATTATTTGGAACCACTGGATCTGTTAAATGTTGTCTGTGCAGCAAAAATCAGTCTCCAGAGAATAATAACACTAACAAATGGATGTTATTGCCTTCTTGAAAAACAAAAGATAAAAATGACTGATGTAAAGTTTATACTTTAATTGTTAGACTTTCTTGTTATCTACTGGACATAAATAGTTTAATTATTAAATCACATAATATTTGTTGTTACATTTAAGCTCCTAGCATTTGGGGTCAATATATTTGACAAGGTCAGTCAAAACCAGGAATACAGTCAGTGAATCCTCCACATGGCCATTATGCAAATATTAAGGTGCAAAAAAGAGGTGAATATTTAACAAAAAGGGTCTGACAGGCAGGTCACATCTCAATTGCTTTAAAAAGCTCATAGATGATGCATCATTTTGGTATGTTTCAAAGACATGTAAAATACAAGACAGTGCTATGATTAAAAATAAATAGCTGTCTAATAAAACCATCTACTAATGCAAGAAGAAAACTGAATTTCTAGCATTTATTTACAGCCCAAAGATGTGAAGAATATAAGAGAGAAAAGGTATGTAAAAAAAATAAATAAATAAAAATAAAAAATAAAGAATCTTGAGGTGCTTTCTTGGCAATAAGAACTGTTCAACTTCCTTCTGTTTGTCACCTACACATACATGCCCATACCTCATCGCAGCAGACATAGAAGCACATGGCAACACACTACAGCAGCCAATGAGAATTCAGCATTCAGCCTCCTGATAAATGATAGTGTGGTTGAAGCACCTGGCTGAGCAGAGTTGCTAAGCAGTGATAAACAGTGATTGCTGTGGCTTCTTGAGCCAGTTAGCCTATAAGATCCTAAGGCGATCCTAAGTCTTCAAAAGCAACGTGGTGCCATTACGTCAATTAATGCTATCACCAGTCTATCATTGTGATAAACAGGAATGCAAAGTGTTTGATTTTGACACATTCTGTTAACTACTATTTTTAATGAAAATTACAAGGAGTAGCCAAACTTAGGCATTTAACCAAGAGGAAGTGATGCCATGAACAAGTCAACTTGAGTTACCTCACAAAAATGGGTTAGAAGCAAAACAAGAAAAAAAATCCAAAAGAGGAATGTGATGAAGTATCACACCATCATGTGTTGCCCTTACCTTCCTTCTTCAACCACTTGACTATGTTACCCTCCTCCATAGTGGGTGAGAGAGCGGGCATTTGCACTTTGAGTGGGCTGACACCTAGTGGACAGGAAGAGAGCATATTTAGGATGAAGACGGGCAATGATGATGCTAAAGCGTATTATATATATATATATATATATATATATATATATATATATATATATAGTGTGTGTGTGTGTTTGTCAGTAAAGATCAAGAGCCACCCTGAAGCCAGGTTTTTCAACTGTCAACTAAGTTACATGGATGTCAAAATAATTGAACGACAAGCAGAGACAGCAATGATTGGCTGAAATGACAGGTCAGGGTATAAACATGTTCATCTTGCAGCTGCAGAGCACAGGAAGGAACGGTGCCACTTTGAATGAGGTGCATGAGCAACCACAGGTCATTCTTGTGAATGTGATTCAAAAGGGCAACATCCTAGTTGTTACAAGGGGTTTTCGTGCTGTTGCAGGCCTTTAAGCCAAAATGAAAACAACCCAATGTCACAAATAGCAGTAGATCTGAGAGACAGAGACCAACTGGTCCTGAAAACAGGATAATTCTGAATATTTAATGTGTGCCTAGTCATGCCTTTACTTTTCTCTTACTATCTTCCAGCCTTTGACCTGTAGCTCGAGCTCAGCAAAACATCTTAAAAGAAGTCTCAATTACTAAGCAGCACCTGAGTGAGACAGATGTCATGAAAGGAGGCTTTCGAATGAGCTACAAGGATTTAATTGGGTATCCTTTGCCTTAGTAATGTCTGTTGCCTAACCACTGACGCAAAGATCAAATACACGTCTGGCAGAAATATTGCAATACAGTGGTAGGTTACAACAAAATCTAATAATCTAAATGTGATGCTACTGTGTCACATGTTGTACTTCACTGCAATTTAGTCAAATGGCTTGAAACCCTCCTGTCAAGAGGGAGGAAAAGGAATTAAAAATAGAGATCAGAAATGTACATATTTGAGAAATTAGAGGAAGAGTGTGTGTCAGAACAAAGCAAAAACTACAAGATGCATCATCAGTCATATCAAGACTGCCCTTTAAAGAACAACCAGGTTTAACCTAGTGGGTTTTTTTTTTTAAAGGAATACATTTTAGTTATTCATGTAATGCATGTTGTTGAAACTACTGCATTTCAGTGAAGTAGCTGAAATACTCTTGCAACATTCAGTCTGTTCATCTTGCTCAGCATAATTGTCTCACTGGAAAACTTGCAAATTTTGACTCAACTGTGACTTTTAAATTCTGTTTGCCATATGCTGCTGCCATCTGCTGGATGTTTGGAAATATAACAAAACTTGAGTGAGTTTAAATTTGACCTGCACACTCTTAGAAAACCTTATGTAGTTAACAAAACAAAACAAACAGACAAAAAAAAAGGGCCTGAAAATTAAGAATACCAATAACTGTTAATCTTTTTATATTATTAAGTTTGGCTCAACTAGCCTAAGAACGTACACATAGACAAAAATAAAATTACATTCAGGATGGTTGGTTCTGCTACCTTAAGGGCAATGAGTCTGTGTTAATGTATTTGTTCGAAAAAAAAGTTCTATTTAAATCAACTACTAACTCAAGAAAATTAAAATCTAAATAAGTAGAGATTCTTCCTTTTCTCCATGTCTTTGCTTTTATTTTTTATTTATTTTATATTAAATTTAATTTTCTAATAGAATTTTTTTTCCCCAAAGCACTAAGGAAATAAAACACAATAGGTTTTAAACGGCATAAGGTCGGATTTGCCTTTTTTCTGATGACCACAAGATCAACCTGCAAACCTGGGTCCTACCAGGATCACCACTCACCAGCAGATGGCGCTATTCATCCTGCAACCTGCTACTCTATAACATTGTTTCGTGGCGCAAAGAAGGGTTCTAATATTGGAGTAATTCACTATCTTAGTGTCCTAATGTGAAATAGAGTACACTGTTTCCATTAAGAGTAAGCCATTCTATAAAATGTTGCAGGCAAACCAAATATATTAACAGTAACATATTCACTTAATCTTTTTCAACAACATGAACAAGCTGGTGGCACACCTTGGAAGTGGCTGTAACTTCTAGTTGGCCTTTCTACTGAGTCTTCTCCTTTTTCTCTTTTTTCATTTTTTTTTCCTGAACAATGCACGCAAATTAACTTTAATAGCCCCACTACATGTGTGGCCAAGGCTAGTTTCAAGCGTCGAACTCCGGTCCTCAAGGGCTACTGTCCTGCATATTTTAGACATTTTTCAGCTCTAACACACCTGATTTAAATTAATAGTCATCAGTTTCTCATCAAGGTCTACACAAGTCTGTTCATGGCACAGTCGTTTGTATCAGGGTGTGATGAAACAGAAAAACATCTAAAACATTCAGGACAGTGGCCCTGGAGGACTGGAGTTCAACACCCCTGTTTTAGATAGAGCAGTCTGGCCTTGCCTTCTTGACAATGTACAAAGTACTTGGCAGATTAAAAGTAAAAATCCTTGGCCATCGTGTTTATGGCTGATTGTAGTAATGATATATCTTCTTAAACATTTTAAAAACAAACAAAAAAACTTTGTTAAATGTTAGCAAGGTTAAAAAAGGGATTTTTGTCAAACCAGAATTTTATAATTTTGAATACACTAAAATAAGATCATTAACGTGTAACTGAGATTTAGTTTTTAACCCTTCTCTATGTGTGCATTAATGTGGGACTTTTTTTTTGTTTATTATTTTTACAGAAAGAGCACTGCCTTTGCAAATAATATATTAATGTTTAACATGAATCAGGAAAGAAAAAGGTTAACACCAGAAAATGGTCATTATTTGTGTATTTTTCCAGGCAGATTCTATTGAATTCTGCTTCACTGCTTTGGCTTCACAGTGTGAGTATTTCATATGCTGGCTCACTATCCAAGCGGCATCAATCAGTGTACTTCTTAAGTATGAACAACTCGTGGTTTACACATTTAAAAACACCTTCTTATCCAGCCGGCTGATATGACAAGTCAGTTCACATTACAGGTGGTTTACATCAATGACATTAAAAAACAAAACAAAAACCAACTAAATGCTGCAGTAAAATGTTAAGTCACCACCCATGTGCTGCCAAAATAGTTTGATTTTGCTTTGGCATTGATTCAACAAGCCTCTGAAACCCTACTGAAAGGAGAAAACACCATTCTTCTCAAATCAGTGGTCTCCAGTTCCAGTCATCGAGGGCCGGTGTCCTGATTGTTTTAGATGTTTCCCAGCTCTGACGCACCTTATTCTAACTAATGGTCATCATCAGCTTGTCATCAAGGTCTGCTCAAGTCTGCTCATGACACAGTCTCAGATGTCAGGTGTATCAAGTGTGGTGAAGCAGGTAAATATCTAAAACATGCAGGACACTGGGCCTAAAGGACCAGAATTGGAGACCACTGTTCTAAAATATATTTATTTGGTGTTTTGATGATGGTGTGCGAGAGTGTTCTCAAATATGATAATATTAAAGCGTCCCACTGGTGTTCAAATGAACTTAGAGGCACCGACTTTGAAGGGCGTTACAGTTATTCAAATAGCTGTGTTAGTCATCCTACCACTGAATGAGCACAAAGGAACGTTTGTAATTTTTAACCCAATGTGCCTCCAGGTTAAATAGTTTTTATGATGCATTATTACTCATCTGATTTCTTAGTCGGTAAAACATCTTCTTTTCCATCATTGGTTTGAGTCTCTTAATCATCTTTTTTTATGATATCCACTATAGCTTTGTAAGTTTGTTTAATCATTATGATATATAGCATTAAGTGATATGTAATTCTCTCAAAAGAACAACAGGACAAGAATATGAAGTCACTTTGACTTTTTTTTTTTTGTTCCAAATAGCAGGGATGCAAATATTCCTTCAAATAAAATTGAAACTTATTTTAACTTTTTTTTTTTTTTTCTTTGTGCTGCTTTAAATGACTCCTTGTGGTTTATGATCTTGGGAAAGACAGCTCCCATCCCTATAGCAATGATTAAGAATGGAATTAAAGCAATCATTTATATTTATTTTTGTATTCACTCGCATAAATAACATCTTCCCTTAAATTGGATGCACCATTGTGATGGTTTTCTGTAACCTACAACAGCAGTGATTAAATTAATTAGCAGACAGGTACAGTAAAAGTGGGAAAATCTGGTTTTTGATCAGTGGTTCAGGGGAAATCAGACAGATTGCATTATAAAATCAGTAACTACTAAACAATAAACAACTACATCTGAAACTGTAAGAGCTAAAGTTTCTGATGTCTGCATTATTAATGTTGATTTTTAAATAAACACCTCCCATCCAGTGGTGTTTTGTGCAACGCTATGCAGCCTCCTTCCTGTTTTAGGACAGAACAATTTGTTGTGAGAAAGCTGCCACTCTCTAAGGACTTGCACAGTTTTATGTAGTGATGCTGCGTCTTCTAATAACCAAGAGTGACAGTGGAATGAAATAATGAAGTTAAATCTTCCGAGCAACAATGACTAATAAATAGTCAGTCTTATAATGCTTAAACTCGTATAAGTGATATTTTTAACTGCTTCCATTCACCACTGGTATATATCATACAAATGATGCGTGTATGACACATTATTCATTTGGGAATACTATTAACTGTCATGTCACGAGAAAACAGTGTCGAAGAAAATTAAGCTTTTAACAAAAAAATGGTACATAACGACAACAAATGACAGAAGTTGTCAGCTCAGAGAGGACAACGGCTATCCTTGTGTTTATTGGCAACACTCACCGAGCATCCATGGTGACTGGAAGAACTGTCTAACACGGTCCTGGCAAGAATGTGTGGGCCAGGTACATTTATTGAAATTAGACAATCTGAGACCAAATAAGACACCCTTACGACCCAGACGCAAGGAGACCGCCATGTTGTCGTCCTCCGCGGGTAAGAGGCGCCTACCGTAACGCCTGACGATAAATGTAACGGAGGAGGGTATAGAGTGTATAATTTCTTTAAATAAAAATGAGTTTTGAAAACGTGTAAAGCATAGAAAATAATCGCAGATATACATGCTCCTATAAGTTTTGAAAAATTCTGTTATGGGAAAGAAAAATTACATGGTTTACTTATTTAACAATCATTAAGCAGGCAAGAAAATAATCTTCCTTTCGGACCCTCGAAAGACGACAATTTTTTCTTTTTTTTACGTTTTTTTATGGACCTTTATTGAAACCACTTCAATTTATAAAAACAATTATTTATAATAATACCAATACGTAGTCATAGACTTCCCTCATTTATCTCTGGCATACAGAGGAAGAAATTATGGTGTCTATGGTATTTTGCATTCATTCATTCATTCAGATTCCATTGTGACACTTCACAGTTTCACACACACAGTTTCACAGTTATTTGCTTGGATATGTAGATTCATAATTTCATGCCAGCATCTCTGTAAGAGGTTTAAGTGAAATTTGTTTGAAAACATTTCTCAAGGAATTTGTTAAAAGAATTCAGTCCTCACTTAAAACTGTATTTAATAACTGGACCAACATAATGGCACTTAACTCCAACATGCAACTTAGAACATAAACACGTATTTACAAATGTTAAAAAAGAAAATAAATAAATAAAAGGAAACCAAAGAGAGTTGGATCAAGGGGAGACAACATAAAATTGGCGTTTATTTCTTCCACTAAATGTTCTTAACTTACACCAGGAATCAGAATCAGAATACTTTTATTATCCTGAAGGAAATTGTTTTGTTACAGTTGCTCCACATCAGACACAGTAAGTACTAGAAGAAAAAGCACACAAGTTAAAATAAAACAATTAAAATAAAATAGCATAAAAAAGCACAAAGCCATTGTTTACACGAGAAGGAAGAATCCAGGCTTTCATTTAACGGTTGTCCTTGCCAAATAACTGTTTCATATGAAAGATAAATCAAATCAAACTTTAGTCATTATACCACTTTTTGTACAATTAAAATGTAGCACAAAGTGCTTTAACAGTAAAAATAAAACCAGTCCCACCCATTCAGGCATCCCTTCTACAGCATAAAGATTAAATGTTAGGTTAAAATAAAATAAATTATAATACCAACAAAAAGAGAGAGACAAAAATAGATGACAAAATTATGTGCTCAGTCATGAATTCAATTTCAAATATGCTCAAAGACTATCTTCACTGGTAATAAAGCCTTTTGAGTGTTGGGAAATAATGATGTAGATTAAGATATAGGGCTGTTCATTAATTCATTAATCACTAAATGAATACTCTTATTTATTTTAAAAAATATGTATATTCTAATAAGCATTTTAAAAGGAATTAGGTAAATAACAATACATTCATTCTTAATTATTGCAATTTTCAATATTTATTTGAAAACACATTTTCTTCATCATCTTTTCTTTTCGGGTGTTCCCTTCAGGGGTCATCACAGCGAATCATCCACCTCCATCTAGTTTTATGATGTACATTCTCTTCTCTCACACTACCTAAATTCAATTTCTCCTTCATTACATCCACAAGTCGCCTTCTTGGTCTTCCCCTAGGCCTCCCTCCTGGCAGTTCAAACCTAATCATCCTTCTACAAATATATTCATTATCCCTCCTCTGTACATGTCCTCTCTGACTTTCTCTCCAAAGCATCTAACATGCACTGTCTCTCTGGTATATCCATTCATGATCCTATCCATTCTTGTTACTCCCAAGAGAACCTCAACATTTTCACTTCCACTACTTCTGACTCTGCCTCCTGTCTTTTCCTCAGTGGCACTGTCTCTAAATCTTACAACATCCCAGGTCTCATCACCTTCTTATCCACCTTTCCTTTCATTTTTGGTGATACTGTTTTATCACACATCACTCATTAACAAATATTAAATCTGCACTAAGGATGGACACTTTTAGAAATGTACTCAATTATCAATTCATTATTTTATATATGATAAATATTATAGAGAACATAAAATATAGCACACTTATGCAATATTCTAAAGAAAAAACATTTTCTATTTATTTTTATTAATATTTACCAGGCATTCACCATTTTGTTTAACCAAAGTAAAGAGAGATGAACATGAGACCATGTTCCTAAGCCTCTAGCCTTGTTACATTCCCACCTGGACTTCTGAACACAAAGAATATCAACCTTCCTCTTCTGTATCAGGTCCACTAATTCTCCAGCTTTTCCTGTCCTATTCCAACATTCAATGTCCCAAGCCTCAGCCCTAGTCCCTTGCTTTCCTTCTTTTCTAAGGAAAGTCATATGGCCCCTAAGCCTAATTGCACTCTTGGTAATGCCCGTAGTTTAGCAGAAAGTAGAAACGGTATGGAAAGTAATGGCAAAAGTGGCACCAGTGATAATTGGAGCACTTTGGGCTGTAACCTCAAAACTGGGAGAGTGGCTTCAGCAGATCTTCTAAAAGTTCAGTGTTAGAACAGTTAAGATGCCAGCCTCTTTGCCCAAGCTTGAAGGGGAAATCACACAGATTTTACAAATAACAAATATACAATATATACAAGTACTAAGAAAGATGGTACAACATTTCAATAGTTTTAATAATGTCATGAAAAAAAAAATTTTTTTTCATCTTATATTTACAACACTCATGTTCCTAAATTTGACTGTAAAAAATGGAACTTGAAAGTCCACTTGTAGATTGTCTGTGTAAACAAGGAAATTACAAGGTAAATTACTTATCAAAAGTAGATGGGGAAGTAAATGGAGTTTCCAAAAACATCAGCAGGAAATCATTGATAAAAAGTATAATTTTAAAAAATCATTGCACTTTCAAAAATACTTCCTCATTTTTTTGTTATATCAAAAAGTGTGGCAAGAACTTACCAGCAGATCATTTGTTATCAACAGTTAATATGAGCAAAGTCACCTTAAACCAGGATTTGTTTTTTTCATGTCTCAGAATTAATTATTTCAGTCTTTTTTCATGACAAATTACTAAACTTGTAGAATTGTCTTGCCTAAAACTATAATGTGTGTTTTCTGCTGTTGTGGGCAGTGTGAAACTGCAGCAGGGACACAGCTCTAATCTACCCAAAGGACAATCTGGGCTGAATGCCTAACAGGTCCATTTGAGTGTGAAGGGAGAGTGACAGGGGTTCTTGATAAACCGGGACAGGGTATCTGTTGAGAGAACACAATAGCGCCTCTGAGCAGGCAGACACATACAAAATGCCATCTGGCTTTCTTCATGCCCATGCTTAGCCTATCTTTTTATCACTTCCTTGTTCGTCCTCCAGTATGTATCTGATTGAATTAATGTGCTCCCTTTAAATGATAAAAAAGCCTGCGTGTGGCTCATTCAAATCTGAAATAATTTTATGACAATTAGAGATAAAGGTACTCATAAGCAATTATTACATATTGGTTTTGGTGGAAACAAACGCTGGTCTTGTTTGATTTGTGCATTCTTGTGTAACAGCCAGTGCAGCGTGTATGATGATGTCCTCCTCCCAGACAGGTGTCTGTCTGTTTTTTCTTATTATATAATAGTCACATTGTCATAAAAAACATTCTGCTGAAATGAAACGTGGATTAAATATCTCTTCGCAAGAGCATGTGTGTGTGTGTTTTTCCCTCTTCAGATCAATGAAAACCGGTTTGGAGACATATTTGCACGTAAACGCTCATTGCCTGCCAAAGATGCCCTTAAAGCAAGCCTTGTAGTGTAAATACATGTTGTGCTGGTTTAACGGTGCTTTCTAAAATCTCCTGGGCACAATGCCCTCTCTGACTTTATAGTTGATTCTTCAGTCCTATGGAAAAAAAAAAATCATAGGCCTCAGAAAATCACACACATGAAGCATTATGCATGCGAGTATTGTGATTTAAATTGATTATCATCAGCCTTTGTGCTTTCTCAAACACTGAGACTATGAAACACAAAGGTTCTGTGTTCACTGGGCAGTGGTCTGTTAGGAAAATAAGGCTCTTGTTGGCAGAGGTTAGATAAGTCAGCATCATTTGCTTATAACTGTTCATTTATCTTCAGTTAGTCGCATCTTACACTCCCACATATAACAGCTCACAGCACCTACCAGATTATTCCCAAGAGAAACTCTGACCAGATTTTACATTTTTGTCTGTTACTGTCATGATTGTTATTCCCTCTCTTCATCTTCTTTTGCTACATTATATTAATTATTATGCACAATACATAGAGTTTTAATGAAATGGTGTTTAGATGTAAATGAATTAGAAATTTGAAAATTCTATGAGAGTGGGTGCTTACCAACTTTAATTTCCTAAACAACAGTTATCCACTTCCAGGTATTGTATTAAAATTTAAAACTTGTGCAATATATCATAACTTGTCAATTAGTGAAACATTCTCAGCTATGTCTGAATTGGATTGCAGTTTATATTGAATTACATTTTCTCATCTTACAGTTTTTCTCAAATACTTTGGTATAATTCTCAGGTGCCTGTTGTTATTTATTGTTTATTATTTATCTTGCTGTCTTTTACCAACCTATGTTCAATTTGACACGCTTGCTTATCTGTAGATATGGTGAGATGCAGATGAATTCCTAATGAACTAATAAAGTTATCCGAGTCACAGGATTGTTTTGGGCCTGTTTTAGTTTTGTTTTTAAAGTTCACCTGTTTTCTACAACTCAAGTCCTAAATTGTTGTCATATTTCTTAATTCATTCATTCTGAATGTCTTTTCAGCTTATAAAGAATTAGGTTTCTCTGTTCATGTGTTATTTTTTAATGCACGTAACTTAATTCCCAAATAAAAGAACAAATGTAAGCCACAAAATTCCAATTAAATGAAACCTGGATTCAAATAAAACCAGCATATATAAACAGATCTAGGGCAGGGAGGGCTTCATCGTGGTTGATTTTTTTTTTTTTTTTTTGCTGTATAAAGGCGCTTTAGAGAAATTACAAAGTGTGACTGCTCCATATAACAACGCAGAATCTAAGCAACGGGATATAATGAAGATGCAATTCAGTTTGAACAGCCTCCTTGTTTCCAGTTCTATAACAATACAACAATCAGTAAATATTTTTTCAATGCAAGTCAAAATTATTTAAAATTATTTAACTTTCTCTATGCAAATATAGATTTATTTTTCAGAAACTTCATCATGTTTATTGTAGTATATTTACGTTTAATTGTCAGTAATGAAAGTGCAGAGGATGTCTTTTAGTCAACATGATAACATCATTGGTGGATGACACTGATGTATGAGAATTCAGAGTGAAAATAATAAAAAGGGTTGCAAGAGTGCACTGGGCACATTTTCAAGCCATCAGCAAAGATAATGACAAAATACAGTGGAAATGAATGTCACACTATGTAAAGAAGGGTCGAAAAGCCAGATAAATCTGAGAGAAGATTAGACATGAATTTGCTTGTGAACACAGGTCAAAGAAAAGAGCCTTTTATTGACACAGTTTTTATCTCGCTGGCCATCAAGGCCCAGTCATTTTGTCTGCTGCCTACAGAAACCTGCTTGGCAGCAAAGGCACGCAGTGGCAAGTAATTAAATGCGTGGCATTTCACACTGTCACGATAAAAACAGAAACAAACTGCTCTATCTGTAAGTGCACAGCTTTTCAAAGCCAGTCTTGTGAGAGAATTAGTGGGAATAAGGTTTCCAACTGCGGCTCAGAACAGCATCCTGTCGATGGCCAACACTGTTCAAATTCAAGCTAAAATTGTGGTAACTGGCATGATGGCCTGAATTTTTATTAGTACAACTGATCAGATATTTCAGAGCTATGTTTCTACACCAGAGTTTTTTTTTCTCCATTTTTAATAGTACATTTACTTATTAAAAACAACTTGTATGAAATAAAAACAATTACAAACTTTATTTGTATCAAACTTCAAACATTTTACACACTTTCCTTACAGCCTGGTAAACACAAAGTATGAAATAAGACAAACCAGACTTTCATTTTGGTTTCAGTATTAGCACTGTGTCATTGCACTGTGTAAGTGAACTATGTATTTTTGTCTTTATTAATTTATCCCCAAGGACACTTCACAGTATCAGTGTCAAAACACCAAACACACATCTATCTTCCACGTTTTGACTGTTTTATCAACGTGCTCTTTGGAGAAATTAATTGCTTTCATAGGAAAACAGGCTTCAACTCGTTTTATCATAGCTTTTAGCCGGTTTCTTCAGCTCAACTTCATGCAATCATGTTTGTGGTTTGACTGCTGGTTTTCCACAGTAACTGAAAGATGTCAGTGCAGAGGCAACACAAGGATAAAATAAAAAGTCGACCGAAAAAGAAAACGCTTGTAAACAGTTCAAACACATCTATAACAGAAATGGTGAATGAAAACTATATATATATATTTAAAAAAAATCACATTTATGCACAACAGTTTAGAAAATATAAATTAATGAAATTGTCACTTCTCAGTCTCCCTCCATCCTCTCGCATTCCTTCCAAACTTGTAAACGAGTCTGCGCCCATCTACTCGCTCTAGGATTTCTCTTTTGTAATAGTATCTGGAACAGAAACAGACAAACTTTTAAGTAGCATTAACTTAAAACATCTTTACAGTTATAAACACCAGGTAAAAATGAATAGAAATGCTTAAATTAATTGCCTGGATGTCTTGTCATTTCTGATTCCATAAAATCTAAAAAGTAATTATCAACCTAACTGCTTTATGTCAAACTTCGGGTACCAGTTTCATATTTTTTGTTTCAACATGTGCCAAATTTTTTGACAGATGTGAACAGAAACTGACACTACAGGTCCTTTGACTTCTTGATAATTGATAGTCCATGGGTGAAAATAAACCTAAGTTACTTTATTTTACACACTGATACTTCAGCTACTTACAGGATTCACATGTAAAACGTTAATTATTGTTTGATTATTTATTGATTTTAGCAATGTGGCTTAGCTGTCTTTTCATCTCCAGTAGTCATCCAGTCCTACTTTTATAAAGAACAACAAGGAACCAGAATTGGTTCTTTCTTTTACTCTTCAGGATTAGAAAAGTTAGTCTATGCTTTTATTGCTTTGAGGATCAACTTACTTATGCTACTTTTTATTCATTTCACTCTTTCAGCAGGCATATTTTAAGTGTTTGAAGAAATACTCCTGCCAGATTTTTAACACAAACTAAGAGAAGTGACCACAAAATATCAATTTTTACTGATTTTCTTTGGATGCATGTAAATGTCAGAAGAAATTTAAGAAGAAATTTTAGAAGCTTTAAAAAACTTGGGAGATTTGCATTATGCTCTTGATAGATTGAACTTCTGTTTACACCTCATAAGACACACCTGAAAGGAGATTCATATTGATGGAACAGAATGGCCAGTGTTTTTGTAAACAGTAAACCTAGGTAAATGCAAAAATGAATATTAAAAAATAAAGGGAAATTTGTTTTATAGAAACGTTAGGGCCAGAAAGCTTCCTTTAGGTAACTGTGAGAATTTTTATAGCCACAGTTTGCAATCCTTCGCAAGCTGGTTTCTTAAGAATGTTTTAAAAAAGTGTCAAGCATAAAACCTCATTTGTTGCTATTAAGGAAAAAAAAAGGAATTGTTTTTTTGATGATAATCCTGTAATTTTACTCCCACAGTCTCAGAAAGAATGTGAAAGTAAAAGACTGAAAAAAAATCTTAGAGGGCACATAGATGACACATAGATGAGTTCTTTTATGATTAAAATTCCCATGTTTCCTTATTACCTAATTGTAATTACTACTATCATTACTGACAATTATCTGTAAGCTGTGACACTGATATATGCTTGGAGATACCATGAAGCTGCAAATTCTTTGCTGTCGCTATAATAAATAGAAAATTTTATTCTGCGATCCTAGTGAAGATGACTGCACACATTCCCATTTGCACTGCTATGAAATTCAGCTTGTTAGAGTGGCTTATTTGAGGGTAGAGATTTTGCCACTCCCAGAGCCATGAAGATTTTCTAGTTAAAGGACATTTCTGTTCAGTTCATCATGACTAATAGGCAATAAGTAATCGTTAATGTGCCTTAAACTGTAAATTCCACTGGTTTTAACTCTTAATGACATCACAAATCATATAAGCTGGAAATACACTAGGATTTATAATATTTCAGGGTTGTGTGTGTCTGCGTGTGTTTTCTTTAATACTACAAGACAGAAAACATGAGTTTTTGTATTTGTATAGCTATGTGAATGACAGCTGAAGGGACATACCTCATAGCACGACTTAGTTTCTCGTAGGTCATGCTGCTGTTATTCTTCTTCTTTCCCCACAACTGCGCCACTGCCTCTGACTTCAGGAAGCGGAAAACCCCCTCCGTCCGATCCTCCCACTTGATCAGTCCTGGGTTTCGCTCTGGGTTCAGCAGAATGTCCCTGATGAACTCCCACAAGTGCGTACCTCTTGGATCTTTTAGATTAAAGACAAAAAAAAAAAAAAGCAGATATAAGTAATGTTCAGAATGATAGTATACTTGTGTTTAAAGATGTGTTTTCATCACTTACTGTGTTTTTTGACCTGATGAGCTCGACTTAAAGACCTCTTGATATCTGACAGGAAGGAATCAAAGTTTGTGAGCAGCTGGATTTATTTATGCTGCACTGCCATGAAAAAAATTGAACATGTATGAAATGATGTCCTTACCAGGACTTGAAGGGGTGGGAGAGGCATCAAGTGCAAGGGTGGGAAGGGAGGGGTCATAGATTTCTAAAAAAAAATAGATAAATAATAATGAATAAAGGATTCTAACTGAGCCTTATAACAGCACTAATAAACCTTTAGGTGGATAAATGTTTAGTACCTTCAGCTTGATAGCTGACCTCTGGAAATGGACAATATTCTACCGGGAAAGAGGTGGTTGTAAGTGGAAATATAACAACAATTAACTGAATAGCTTTGACTGCATATCCATACTTTTAAATAAGCTACATAAAAGACTCTCACCTTCAGGTTTTAGTTCCAGATGCCCGATATCTACATTGTACTGCCCTGTGCAGGCAAAACAAAAAAAAAGGAAAAAAGTGAGTTACCATGATCTTTTTTTTAATGTCTAAGAAAAAAAGAGGACAAAACTACAAAATAAACATTTTTCAGCTCAATGTTTGAATAACTCTCCTAACCTCAAGCTATATTGTGGCTCACAAGCAGTTTGAAAATGGACTTTAATGAACTAAATGCAATGCCTAATTTCAATAAACTGTCTTGCAGCCAAAATAAATAACGAGAAGGCTTTTATTCTTTGGTCTTGACGTTTTGGTTTACCTTGAAATTCCCCGTAAACCAGCAGTCAAACTTGTTGTTCCAGATCTCTTGGCATTTCTGTTGTTTCAATAGCTTATGATGATAGATAACATGTGATGAGGTGGCTTCATTTACCACACAACTATCATTTAAGGAAATTGTTTCAGAAAGCCACACTTCAGAAAAAAAGAATAGTTAAAGGCTTAAAGGGGAGGCCTGAGACTCTAAATCTCCAGTTCCTTTGCAAATTCTGATTAAAATGCAGAAGAAAAGCTAAGTTTCAGTTTGTTTTGCAGCTTCACACCCCATTTCTGTGCTTTTTTTCTGTGCTTATTAGAGAACCACTCTAGCAAGAGCAAACAAAGAAATCCATCATGCCCCAAGCTTTAACTACCCTCTCACCCTGCAACACAGTGCAGAGCACCACCCCAGCCAGCTCTGTGATTGCTTCTCATTAACGCTTTATCAAGACACTATTCCACAAAGAACTCACATCACCCAGCTTCTCCTTTATACAAACTCATCTTTTGTTTTTTGTTTTTTTTTCTTTTTGCACCTTACACTTTACAGTCAGACTTAGACACGTACCGCTCCACTTGAGCTCTGTGATGCTGTGGAACAGAATGGGTCCCACATTCCCAGCAGCACGGATGAAGTCCTGGTAACTTAGGCTACACAGCTGATGGCCATCCATGTCAAAGTTTTGGAAGGGAATGCTGGAGGCATCAATCTGGTGGATGTCCATGATCTGCTGCAGCCACTCCCACACCTGGTACTTACTCCAGAACTGAGGCTGGGAATCATGGGGCCACATGCGACTTGTGTAGCCAGACATTACCAGTGGGCCTAGAAACAAATATCAATGCAGTCAAAAGTCAAAACCATCTAAATATATATATAAAAAACCTTTGTAAAAGCATTTGTCAATAATTCATATAGTAGTGAAGTAGAATTGTTTAACAGGGACCAATTAAAATCCTTCTACAGAGAATTTTAGCATGTTTTCCTCAGGCATTTCAGGATATCATTCAGATAATTCATGTTATTCAAGCATTCACATCGTCATTGCCATGAGGAATAGTTGGGAAAGAACATTCATTATGATTGTGTTCATGTGAGTCATAATCTTCACCATCAGGATAGGAATCGGCAGGGCCCCAGGTAGGGGTCAGCTGGTTGTCCAGTGTGGAGGATGGAGTGACACTCATTTTTCAGCTTTTACACTCTGATGTACCATGGCCCAGGGGCTGGGGCAGGAGAGTGGTAAATTTCACTCTAGATGGATAAAAAAATGAAACTGTTTTTACAGATTTAGGCTACTCATATATACACTAGGCTATAGAAACGATTCTATACATGAACAATGCAGTCTCACCCCAGAATATGCAATAGTAGCATATTAATATAGCAGCTTCACAATAAAGTTTTTAAAGTTGTAAAATTGCATCTGGCTTTTTAAGTTATAACATGTTTAGTATTTGCATTATGTGAAACTGTTATATAATTATGGAAAGAAAACACTGGAGTCTCTTTCAAGAACCTTAAATTGTTCATAGATATTTTTTTTTAGTTTTTGATGTTAGTCATAATTTCATTACAAAAAAAAAAAAGAATTATTGGGAATAGTTATAATATAAATGAAAAAAAAGCAACCCAACATGGTGAAGTTTAAATATTCATAAGTACACCACGTTGCACTATGCAAAACAGCAGTCACAATATCCTTTATTGTGACACTTGCTGTGAAACATGACACATTTCTATATAGTCTATATATAAAAGTATTATTGGGTTGGCTTTAAACTGGATAAAAACTATTGCGCATTGTAAGGAACATCGAACAAAAATTTGAACTAGCATAGAATAATTTTTTGAGGGCATCATTTACATTGGTGTTATTATGACACAGATTTTTTTTTTTTAAATATTTTTTTAAAAAGCTTATGATGCAAACAGTGCTATTGATGTTGCCTTGCATGAGATGACACCTGCAGACTGCACCTTTTGTGTCAGGGCCTTAAAAAGAATGGCACTACAGAATATTTTAGACAAAAGATGATACTTGCTGTGGTGTAAGAGAAATAATATTTTTCTTTACTTTAACGCACAAAACTTCTCAAAATAAAATGAAGAACATGTAAATGAGCATAATATGTTTTCTTTGAACTCCTCCTGTTCTTACAGGAGCACAGGTGTTGCCAAATTAAATTTAGAAAAAAAAAGGCTCTTTTATTAAATTGCCCAGCTACGTTTATACATTAGATATAAAAGATTCCTACTGTTGAGTAAATAAGCTTTCTGGGCCACTAGTGGAACAAAGTAATTCTTTATCGTTTAGAAGTTGTGAAAAGTCACAGTGTACATTTCGGTTTCATGTTTCTGCGGAGGCTTGTTTTCTTGCACACACACTAAAATTTTGGTTTAATATGTGCATGATTTACATAACTTAACTCATTCCAGTAATGTAAAGCTAAGTAATATTTATGTCATTGACTTAAAAAAAACTCCCTTTCTCTGTAAGCTGATGTACAATCATTCTTCACACTTACAGTTATTTTAGAGGTTGTTATTTTTTTCCCCATCCTGTACAGTTGTTACAGGTGAATAAAGACGTGTTTCAGAATTTAACCACATCTATATTTGCATCCCATGTAAATAAAGCTTGTCAGTATTTTTTCAGCTTCACTGCTTTGATGGCAGACATGTTGCGTGAGCACAATAGCTGACTTATGGCTTGCGCGATTCACTGGTAATATTTAACAGTGTTACTTTTTACACAAAGGCGGATTTTTGACACAAGGCCGACATTCACTTAGTAGTCAATAACTGCAGTTTTTTTTTTTTTTTTAAAAAAAGACTGCTCTGCATTCTGCTGTTTACATTAGAAGTTTTGTTTGCATATAATCTATGACTGAGTGGTAACATTTTCCAGCCTTTTTGAAAGCATCAGAATCATGGTAGGTTTTTCTAATGTGTTGGCCAGTATTGTCATAAACTGTCGATATGATGATTAACCTATTTTAAATTCTCCACACAGTGACCTGCACCTCTCTTGGCTGATCTTGGTTACACTTTTATGGTAGGCTGTAAACAAAATGACACCAAGCCTTGTCATATGCCATTATCTCAACGGTAAATCCTGTTGTACCAAATTAGTCCATCTATGACATACACACGGGAGGAGTCAGCTCCTTGTAGATCTTTTGTAAGCAACCTTAAATGAAAATAAATTTCTCTCTTAGGGAATAGGTGCCATATCCCATCATACCATAAAGGATTAGCTTTTCAGTTGATTATCTGCCAAGTCTACTCAAAAGCCCTGAGCTGTGCGTTCACCTTGATGCCTTCTGTTGCCAAACACATATCTTATCAGGAAGGCCGAGAATAGTTTCTGTCAATACAACAATCACTCAGCGCAGCTGAAGACAGAAGTCACAGATGTGGGACAATCACCCTTCTGCTGAATCAAAGTGAAAGCTCACTTATTTGTCATTATGTGAGGAGATGTCAAACAGTTAATTCTGTAAAAGTTCCTGTAAGCATTGTGTCTTCCTAAGATTGTTTGCTTTCATTTTCACTACAGTTATAGCCTCACTGCTGTTCAAAGTCTGAAAATTTTCCAGCTTTTAATAGAATGCACATAATGTATTTTGCAAACATTTAATTGTGTGGCCTAATACTACTGCTCTCAACTTAAATATAATACATTTAGTCATTTAGCAAAGCACTGCTGTTTTCTTAAATCCATTATGGTGACCTACCAGAACAGTAGAAAAGGGTCCCGCCAGAATTGTCAAGTGGATCCTGACACAGCCGGACAGATGGATACAGTGTTTGGAGATCTCAGTTCTGTGGAGTAGTAGTGTTTCAAGTTAGACAAGGCGAGGCTTCTTCCTTGGCAATTCTATGAATCAACAGATGCACGCACTGACACTACAGGTGCTACCCCACCACAATGGGTTTTTTATCCTATTTACTTCCTTGTTTCACTCCAATTGGCTCCTGTACGGTTCCAACCAGGTAAGTATTTGCATAATTCACACCCACACACAGAAATTTCAAAAACAACCATAAAAACACCTGTGATAACTTTTACATTCTTTGTTGGGACATTTTTTCTTACGTTGTAAAACACTCATGCTTACTTAACACTCAACACAGGTATGTAACCAGACACACTCAGACACTCACACAGGGAAAACCTTATAGTGTTTTTACGTGACTGCTCAGATAGCTGCTTAAAGTGTTAAAAATTGTAGGGATTTTTTTTTTTCAACATTTGATCACAGTTAACATAAGGACATCTCTGAGATTTTGTGTCTTTTCCCCTTTAAAACATCAGTGGCTGAGTGTCTGAAAAGCATGAAAACAAACAACTTCACAAACGTGACAAAGATGCAAGTATCTTTATGTTTGCCTTGTGTTTTTGACCTTCATTTTTACGCTTGTGATCCTGTTTGGGTCATCCCTATTTTGGATGGTCATGTCAAACTTGGATCAGGTGTTAAAATAGTTTCAGGAAGTGATCTACAAATGCCTGAGTGAGGACAGAAGGATGATTACCTGTGCCTCCCACAAACCCCAGTGGGCATTGCACAGCCTCAGGTGGAGACTCAGTCACCTTTATTATGTGTGAATTCTTTGCCAGTGTTTATGTTTGCTGAATTAAGTTCCTGTCAGGTGTCATATATTTCCTTTTATAGCACTCGCAACATTTGCTGTCTTTGAAAAGGGAGTGAAATACTATAAATAACATCTTGTTGAGCTTAGATAGTACAAATACAGATAGCATAAATTAGGAAACTCTTCACGTTTGTCTTTTTTCAGTTGACAGCTATAAATTGCAGGGCTTTTTCTTGAAATTAGAATGGTTCAGAGTAAAAAAAAACTATCCTTATATGAGCAAAACTGTCAAAAAAAGCAATTTTATGAATTTTGTCAGTCCTCACATCTGCCGTAGCCCCACACTGACAATGATCAGAGGCAGTTCAAATGTTCTATTTTTGTTTGACGTCAGTTAGAGTTTGGGCAAAACTGTAGCATCTCAGATCTAAATCGGATCTGTAGCACTGTAACTCCACACTGTGTCTTGGGGCCAGAGGCACTAATGGTACCAACTTGATAACTGAGGCGACTTTGAGTGGGGTTGAATTGTGTAAGAGGATGAAGAATCTGTGAATGAAGTTAGTCAAGTTCTTCTCAGCTTCCTCAGCAGGAGTCAGGAAACAAGAACTGATGCAAGACAAATAAATGCAATTGACTTTGACTGTTAGCTTGGTCTTTTAAGCAAAATAATCACGTATCATCCCTCACAAGCCCTTAATAGTTTATGATCTTAAGAAAATGAAAATATACCAAGCGTTGCACAATTAAACAGCATATTTCATTATCTCAATAGGCATACATCAATAGCTCTTCCTGATTCCATAGACCCTATGATCAACATACAGACCTCTGTAGACTCCACTGCTCATACTGAACTCATTTTAGAAGGTCTCACTCTGTGTGTGTAAGCCTTGGACTCTTTACTGCAGCTCAGCCTCAGAGGTAATGAGGGAAGTCAGTGTTAGCATGATTATCTCTTAGAGTTCCCCTCATCTTCCCATGCACACCTTATTGCTTTGGTCCTAATGGTAAAATCCACCAGTTTTGATCCCTCTGCAAATCTCCACCACGGTCCTATCTGCATGGCTTTCAGAAAAATCACCCTCGGCCCTCCCCACAGTCAGGCTTGCTGCTTATTTATAAAAAAGCTTCCATATCATCTTCCTAAAAAAGAAAAATGCTTCCAAGACTCATTGTGGGACATAAGCTGTGTAGTAGTTCCGCTTTTAATGCCTGGCCAGATCTTATAGCAGTTCTCATTTGGTTCAGTGGTTTGGTTTGCCTCTTCTTTTTTGTTCTTCCTCTAAAACAGACCCTTTATTTGCTATGTCACAAGGAGAAGCCCGGTATTTGGCATTTCATTTCATGGATCTTCATTCTGCTTTTTCAGGGTGGATGTGGGTCGACATATGTAAAAGTCCACTGGGGGAATTTCAAAAGAGAGAGACAGAGTGGAGGAGATCAAAGTCTGTCATATCAGCTCCACTCTGTGTGAGTCAGCCAACCAGCACTGTCAGAGGCAGTGAAGACATCTTCCCAAACACAAGAAAATGTAATCAAAATGCTGGCTTCATAGGCAGCGCCATCTCCTTCTAGAGGCTTAAGTCACACACCAAGAATAGGACTAATCATTTATCAAGAGGCTTATAGATTGCTTAGTAGTACTGTGAAATATTAATGCTTTATTTGAGGATGCAGTCAAATGTTTCTCTTGACAGAAAAGGCTGTCAGAGCTTTGAGTCAGAAGATGTAGACAAGACAGGAGGAGGGTACAGTTGTATGCTCTAATGAACAGGAGCTAGATAGCTGGAGTATGTCATTACTGTCCCACTTGCCTCCCGTCTTTCATTAACCGCTTATCACGCCCGTTAGTGTCAACTTTAATACTTCACATTTTGATTAGCATGTGATCCATGGGGAAAGAAGGAAAAATCGTTTTATTAGTGTCAATTACTGCTACAAATGATGATTTCATTGCCTAAATTGAGATTTTACGTTTCCCTCGTTACAAAACAATGGCTGTATAATTACAATAATGAGAAGTGAAACAGGAAAAAATTAATTATACTCAATCCTCTTTCCTTCTTTCTCTTTTGGACTCTACCCTGCCCATTTGCTATTGACTCTGCATGGAAAACACAGGTTTTTCATGTTTTGCAAGTGATATGTTCAAGTTGAAAGGTAAGAGTGTCTGAATGAAGAAAAAAAACAAAAAAAAAAACCTTCTCACCCATTGTACCGGCGCACAAGCGCTCTGGAGATGTTGGGTGTAGTTCTCTTCTTCACCAATAGATAGCAGTGTTGTCACATGCACTACTGGGGGCGCCTAAAAATAAGCTTAAGTTATGAGTGAGCAGCACAAATGTGATATGAGAAAGTGTAGGCGATGAAACATTCATCCTGACAGTTATTGACTATACTGACTGTGGATGGTGTTACTCATATGGGTTACAGTTACAGTACCTACATAATTATTAGCTTTTATAGGGAAGTGTGATGCATGAGGGAGAATAAAGATTAGAAAAGAGGAGGAAGGAGAGCAAAGACTTCAAGGGGCGCACGGCCAATTTGTTGTGACACAGCTCTACAGTAATATGGGTTTCCCACAGCCAGTGGCAGCCCCTTGTGTTTCAATTATCACCTCTCTGAGATGGAACACCAACTGAGCTCTTCCCAGGCATCAGCAACTAGTTTTCTTTGTGCACTAACTACCGCTGGTACAACACATTACCGAAGCATCCTGTGTTTTAAACAAGACACCGAAACCCAGAGAGTAATGCTGCAGCCTCCAGCTTGGAGCTGGCATGGATGTGTAATGAAACATCATGTGCATATCTAGAGGACTTGCTCACACCTACAGTGTAAAGTTATTGTTAAGAAAGTGCCTCTTTAAAAAAAATTATTCAAGCATAAATGTTTACATTGTGGTTTTTGCAGCTTAAATACACAATCAATTTGATGTGTAATTTGCATTGTTTTAAACCATCAGTATCAACCTTTCCCCTCATCCTTATTTAGATTCAGTCTGCTTTTACAGTTTCCAGGTTTGGTTGGTTCCTCAGTTCTAAATGCTGTTTTCTGAAAAACAGACAATCTCAGTACCTGCTCTGGCTCAGAGGGCAGACAGACAAAGTTTGCAACTAGAAGGCTCACACACTGGACCATTTGGGAGCTAAAGAGCCGGAAAAGCCACCCAAGAGTTGGACAACAAAACAGAACAGAAAGAAAAATGGATATTGGACAAAACTGTCAGATGGAGGGACACATGACTCAAATGCATGAGTTTGCTAACAGCATGTGTCTTGTAACACATATTATTTTAGTTATAGTTTGTATCTAGTGCTTTGAAATGACCAAAAATGAATGCACTTTTATTTCTACATGTGATCACTTCAGCAGCTCAAATTTAGATTAGATTAGGTCAAATTTTATTGATCACTTTGGGCAGGATCCCAAGAAGCTGTTCTATATTTGATTTTAAGTAACCATTAGGTCAGTATTCCTGCTAGAATATAATGAAAGGATACTTTTAGTGGTCCAGTACAGAGATATGCATCATTAGGGGAAAATCCAGTGCTAAAAAAGGTGACGAAGAAATGATGAACAGAGCATGAGCTGTCTGAATTTGTTATTAGCTGGGCATGCACAAGGCTTAGTTGCTACGGAAACATACAGTGTGGATCTCATCATTGGAAAAAGTAATACCCCTTACAATGTAAAAATTAGAAACACGTTGTCTCAGAGGCTGAAAGCAGTGTGGCTACTTGGCCAGACTGCTGTGATTCCTTATTACCCCTCTGAACACATCTCTGAATATCCTCTGGTGTTAAACTAAAAATTAAAAAAGCCATTAATGAGCAAAAATCAGTCGTAGCATAGCAACCTCATAGAGCTGCACACACAGAGTACTTCACTATTTAAGTCCAGGGTTGTTGTTTCTTTTATGTTTCCTTGTTTGTTTTTGAAATATTGATTCTAGATGTTTGTAAAAGTAAAATAGGAGGCAAAGCCTTCATCTTTCAGGCATCGTCCAAAGTTACGTTTAGTTTGGGTTCAAGAGGCAAGCACCCTCTCTAGCTTTAATGCTGAGACTAAAACATTCCTTTTTGGAAAAAAAAAACAAAAAAACAACAACACACGTCATGAATGAATTGGGTGACTCTGAGCTATCTCTGAGTTTCACTGCTATACTCTAAAGCTGGCTTGTCATCTTCATCTTCAATCCACAAAGCACCTCGCCTTCACTCTTTTCTCACATATCTTTCCCATGAATCTTTGTGACATTGATATTGATCTCTGTGATTTATGTTTACAAGTCAATCCAACCACATCAGTGTTATTGGTTGTTACGCTCTTCTTTTTCCCTCTGTTTTTTCATTACATCCAAGCTGATCCTGGTTTTGTTTGAGGTTTCTCATTGTTAAGAGGAAGTTTTCTTTCTATTCACTCTTGCAAAGGGCTTGCTCAGATGTGAATGTTTTTGTTTGTTTTTATATTATTGGAGAGCTTTACCTTTCAATATAACATGGACTGAGATGACTGTATGGCACTAAAGAAAACATGGAAAAAAAGAGAAAATCCCCTCCTGAGTAAATTCCATTAGTTCACTCATGTGACATGATAATTCATATTTTTGAAGTGCTGCTCAACAGACATTTTGCACACCACAGCTGAGCAGTGACTGTGGCTGGATAAACCCAGTAAACCTCTGACAAGGGGAGGAGTCTCAGAAACATTATTGTATCATAAGTTAAAAAATATTCACAGCATGAGGAATATGGCACATATGTAGTGGTGAATATGAACAAGCAGAAATAGAAAATAAAAACACAAATGAACAAATAGAATAAAGTAAAACACAGACCCTCAGTATTTTGAAGAATAAGGGAAAAAAAACAGTTAAGGACAGTGTGATTTTTGCTTTTTTCTGAGTGAGAATTATAGAAAATCTGCTAAGGGAACCTGGAAGGTTGGCTCCATGAGTTTAAAGAACAACCCTTTTTCTCTCTCTTTTGATCTCTTTGTATCTTAAGGGACAATTTAAGTAATTTTAAATACTGCTCAGTGCACATACTGGATGTAAAACGCTTGTTTCTCAGTGTAATATGTGGAAAACAGTGGCCAGTGCCAAACGTTGTAACTTTAATTAGTTTTGGAACAGGTTTCTGCTCAGAGCAGACACTGTGGATTTTACCCACCATCTCTCACAGTGTGGTAAAGGCAGAAAAAAAAAATTCTCTTCTCATGTATAATCAGGACTAACCATATAACTACTATCATGATCAATACAATGTTTCTTCTGTACTTCCTGTAGAGACTGAATCATTTTATGTCTCCTTACGAATATGAACAGAGATAAAACAAAAGAATCAGGCAGCAAAATATGCAAGCAAAGAAGTCAATTTATTTTACAAACAAAGACAACTCCTACTGTGCAATATAACAGATGCATTCCATTCAGCACTAGCTTTGATCAAAGGAATAGCTGAAATTTGATGCCAGCTGCATAGCGAAGATCTGGCAGTCTAACTCTCTTGAACGCACTTTGCCAAGCTTTTCGTTCCCATTGCATGGAGCCAGAGCTTCACTATACTTTTGAGTTGCCACCAACTAAATATATAGGGGGAAATTTATAACTTATCCTTATTTTTTTATTTTGTCTTTAAATTTGCTGAAATTGGAAGAGGATGGTTCAACTGTGCCACTCAAATGCTACAAACAGTCATGCATATAAAGCAAAATATTCTTTTATTTTTGTTTTTTTAGTTATCAAGATGTAATTAGATGTTCAGATGTGTAGTTTTTCCAGACACTACTGATGCATGTTGGATTAGTTTTTCCTAATTGAATACTGACGCGGTTTGTTGTTCATCTGAGTTTCAATAAAGACCTGGCAATTTTTTAATTCTATCTCCAAAACCTTAGAGAGGAATTAGGATGTTCTTTCTTTTTGACATGATGGTGTAACATAAAAGCTCTAATGAGAAAACGCAAGATATGTTGCCATGCAACAGTCAAACAATACGCTGAATGTTAATAATGTTGCAAGAGCAATGAGTTTGAAATCATCTGCCATGGCAAATTATCTGATTGGAATGCGGACATGCAAAGGGGCCACAGTGCGAAAACACAGCTAACATCCACAATGTCCACAGGATGCCCAGTGGTCATAAAGCACTGACTTTTTCCTTCGGCTCAGTAGGAAGATTGTGACATGCTCATTAAGCAGCAGGGATTCCATTACTGCACTCAACAGCCACCATGTCACAATGCTCACACACAATTGGTTACATATGCAGTCTTGGGAATGTTAATTGATGCTCTCCACCCCTCAGCCGCTCTTTTCTCTTTCTATACAGTTTCAAGCATCCACCCTTTTTCCCTCCCGTGCATTTGCTCTGCAGGTGGCACTGTGCCACTTTTAGACTGTCAAAGTTGCTCAGAGAAGCTTTCAAATTACAGTTTAAATGTCCCTGCTGAGAGCTTATTAAATTTATAATACAGAGAGAGGAAGTGAGGGAAACAGAGTGGGAGAGCAACACTCAAAGAAAGTTAAAAGGTGGCAATACCACACTGGAGGGCCAGAGTCACTTTTAAAATTCAAATCTAAATATTTCTTTTCCGTACCCAGGAACAGTGTCTTTTTTGTTCTTCTCTGCATGTCTGTCTTCCTTTCACCAGGGTGCTTGTTGATACCCTTGATACCAAATTTCAACACACAATTATTGATGTACTTCAGTGGAAGTCCAGTATGAGCAAATGTTCTCTGGTGATACAATCACAAGAGGAGGACAATAAAATTGTTCTGCCTTGTGAATCTTGTTGTCAAAAGGTACACAAACCACAGCATTTTACTGGATTGAATCTAATTGTTTTTTTAAGCTAACCCTCAAACAAAATTGGAAAACAAGACATAAAATATAATATAAGAGCAAAGGTCCATCTTGCATTGTGAACTCTAGTGTGATTGATAAACCTATTACAATAATCCTACTGTGTTTAAAAAAAAAGAAAAAAAAAGAAAAACTCCCTTTAAAACTAAATTCTTAATGAAGGACTGTCTTCATGTCTGTTTGTTTGAAATGCATCAAAAAAGACACACTTACACAATATCCTCAAAACAATAAGCCACGTTTAATATGAATATGAATTCCGTAAACAAGAAATAAATGAAGCATATGTGAATTTTTAGTTTTTCTTGAAGGTGTTTCTGCTATTTATGTCACACTCTGGAAACAGATTGTAAAATTACAGTCACCTCATGCAAAACAAGAAATAATAGGGTAATCATATTGATTGTAGAGAATAAATTGTGGCTGTTTTAGCTGTTTTTCCCCCATATGAACGGCTGTGTGTTTAGACTGTGAATTAATTACTTACAAGCAAAGTGTAGTTATGTGTCACAGCACACATCAGCAATAATTACTTTTAAGGAAATGTATGTGAACAACTTAGATGAGATAATAAGAGCAATGCTGAGTTGGTAATAAAGATATATAGACATAGAAAGCCGAAGTTTGTAAGACATGCATGGATCTAAATTGTGATTTCTCAGGTAAAAAACGTCTTGTTTTAATACATTATGATAGTTGATCAGTGTGCTATTCAAAAAGGCTTCCATGCTGACTTAGTTGGGTGATAATGATGGCTGCAATGTTTGCATGCACAATATGTTTGTTCAAGAGGTCAGATAAGCATCTGACCTCTTGAACAAACAAGGGTCTCCTCAAAGACATTTAGTGTTCAAGCCAAAGTGACAAATAAAAAGAAGGAATTGGTGAAATTTTTAAAGCAAAATAGTTGTGCTTATGATGCGACTTGCAATACTGTTGAATTTGTTATTTAATCTCTTGTTATATTGCATTCGATGAGGCTGATTTTGATTTTACTGCAAATGGAAATCTGTCATTTTTTTTAAAATTCATTTAAATTTTTTGTTTTGTTTTATGCTGAAACATAATATATGTCAACATATAATATATTGACACAATTATATAGATACATGCATGTTCTGAACCGCATTTATCTTTCAATTTAAAAAATCTTTTTGACAAAAATTGTTTGAAATGCATGTTGATGTCTTAGTCCGAGTGAAACTGAATAAGACCAAACTTCTCCTAGTGTGACTAATACATGTTTGAAAATCATGCCAAAAACTTGCATGTAAACATTCAACCTAAGTACCACTGGTTTACATGCTCTGCACCTGCTCCACAGGTTGTGCCTCAGGCTTTGACCCTCAAGTACTGGAAGAAGATGATACAGAGTGATACAGAGAGAGAGAGAAATAAAAAAACATAGAATACATGAAATGTCCAAAAGTGTAAGTGTTTCCAAAGACTTATGTGTTATTTTGGTGTGTGGTGTAGTAGGTTATCTGGAAAAGTGCAATGATAAAAAAGCGGGCACTGACACCACCTATTGTAGTAGAATCTCACTTACTTTGGTTGGAAAATCGATTACCTTCATGTGCACAGGACAAAGAAAAGGGTCCTGTTAAAACAATCTAGTCGAGATATAACCCTGTATATTAGTGTTCTAAATAATGATAAACATTTATAGTTTTTTTGTATGTTCATTAAACACATCCATTAACTTGTTATGGTGCTGGATGAAAAAGTACTATCCAACAGCATCTTTATTTGTCAATTTTAGCATCTGGTGACCAGACCTGTACCACATTCAGGATGTTTTTTGTTGTTGTTGTTGTTGTTTTTTAATTGTTCCTCCCTACAGAACTGCTTCAGGTCAGGCACTTTCAATGATGTCTGCTGTGAACAGCTATTTTGAGGTCATTCCACTGCATCTCTATGAGTTTAAGTTATGTACTATTACTCTCTCAAAACAGGTGGCGCCATTCTGTGATGGATTTATTTCAATACTTTCAATTCTCCTGCCGCAACACTCTTCCACTAAGCTTCAGCTGGTGGACTGAAATCCTAACATTATTCTGTAGGATATTTGGTAAGTTTGGGAATGAATTTCCCTTCAATGACAGCAAATGGTCCAGACACTAAAGTAGTGAAGTGAGTCCAAATTATGACACTCACTTTGCTATACTTCACCACTGCGATGATTGTTTGATGTTGCCAAAATGGGCCATTTTTGTCACATAGTGCTGAGTGCTCTCTCAACAGTTAAACTAAATATCACAGATTGCTGAGTTTTTTTGTAATTTTTTTTAAGCAAACTTCTGTATGCAACCATTTTGATTTTAGAAGATCAGTTGCTTCCTCCAGGTTGTTTTACTAAACTTGTTCACTCACTTACACATGGTAGACTTACCGTATATACTCGCTCATAGGTCGACCCAGTCATAAGCTGAGAGGGGTTTTTTGGGGTTCAAAATCAAGTTTTTTGCCTTGACCCACTCAAAAGTCGAGTGTGATTTTTTTTTTTGGACATAAAGAGATATCAACTTGTGTTAATTCAGTGAACTAAACCAGATTCAATGAAGCTTACATTTTCTGCTATGGTGGTTGTGAAACTATGCAATTATCGGGTTAATTATCGTCTGAGATGTCATTCTGTACCGTTGTCTGCTAATTGTATGTTTATACAGGAAGTAGCACGCGAAGCAGGTTTATATCTAATGCGTTGACGAATAAACACGGTTCTGGTCGTCTACTGTCATAAGTGTGTCAATTGATCAACACTGTGTCTCGGTACGCCATCAATTTTTGTGTGTTATTGTTTGTCCAGTTTTAAATATCTGTGAGTGCACAAATGTGTTTTTCTGGTTCTGTTAATAAACGCAACAAATGCTATTCCTTTTGTATTGTATAATTAGCACGTAGATTGTTGGATAATTGCTTTAAAAACACAAAGATAAGAAAACAAAAACACTTCTTTTGAGTTTATTGATTATCAAAGTTGTTTGTTGCTATTAACCACTAGAGAAGTTAAATTGTCGATGTATTAACATACTTCAGCTCACTTTAAACAGTGGAAAAAATTAATGTCTTAGACTGACCCGCTCATAAGTCGAATGCACTTTTTGAGACCGATTTTCTGGGAAAAAAAATCTCGACTTATGAGCGAGTATATACGGTACACATGGTAAACTAATGACTAAAAATATTTGCCAGTTTCAGCGATGCCTGCAAGTCTTCAATCGAGTTCTTCTTCACTTTATTCTACATTGTGCCTTTAGAGTCATCTTGACTGGTGTCCACAATTGTCACAAGCAGCCACAATACAAACATGTTTTTATTTAGCTGCGGGCTGTTGGATGCCTCAGTACTGAGATGAATTTTGTTCCAGCCTTTAGCAGATCACCTAATCTTGATCATGTCTTCAGAGATGTCCTATTTGCAAGCCATGTTATGCACCAGTGCATTTCTTATGAACAGCAACACATCCGAGTGTCTTTTATCAAAAACACCTCCAAAGTCATTTCATTAACTGCACTCCAAATGTGCAAACTTCTAACTCTAATTTTGCTTTGTTTAAATCATTAATCTATGAGTTAAAATAGTTTTTCAATAAGCACTGTGGATGTTCAATGGGTATGTTCAATAATGATACAAAAATATTGTAATTTGGTATGCATTTTCAGCTTAAGTACACTGTATTTTTTCCATTATTCTAATGAAGATGAATATAAGACCACATTTTATGAAACATTATTGCAGAAAAACAGTTAATTCCAAGGAGCTTGCATCCTTTACCCTGTCACTATTTATACACACTTATGCATATGTGAGTGAGTGTCTTTCATTTGTTTGGGTTTATACATATGCTCATGGACACATTTATGTATTTATTTTCATGTTTCATGTCTTCATTGAAAAAGTTTAAAGGGATATCCTTAACTAAAGTAATATTAGACACAAATTGTTGTGTGCTGAAGAGATGAAGGCAGGACCCAAGTGCAGAAGACGTGAGTGGCAGGAGTACAAAAATTAAATATTCTTTAATGGAAGTAACACAAGCATGAATCCAATGGACTTCAAAAAATGTCATCCAAAAACCAACTCAAAAATAGTCCTTCTGACTTTTTTGGTTTCAAGCAGGAGGTGTCAGAAAAGTTACCACAGGGATAATTGGTGAACTAGCACCCCATAGTACGATAATAGTACAAACTAGCACCCCACTTAAGAAAGACATAAAGAGAACTGGCACGCACCTCAAAAAGACAAATAGAAAACTAGCACACAATCCCAGAGACATATGGAGAACAGACTAGCAAGGACCAAGGCAAAGACAAGGTAATATATGCTAATAGAACTTAACAAGACACAGGTGCAAATAATCAGGGCAAACAGGAGCAAGGGAAGTCTAACTATAACTAAACACAAAAACAGACCTTCAGACTAAAACAGGAATTGACCAAAAACTAAGACCACAACACAAATAAGGTTAAAAAAAATGAAATTACTGCAAATATTCTCTTTTTTTTGTTATTGTTTGTATGACAGAATTATGTGCTATGGACATAGGTATAATGCAGATGTTTTAACTGTAGCTGTTTCACACATTGCGCTGGTGCTTTGAACTCTATCTAATTTCCAATTCCAGAGTTTGACAAGTCTTATAAGGTAAAATATAGTCTATACAATGTAGAGAAACTCCTCAAATGCAATTAATTCTAAATAATCACTTTTTCAAGACGTGAGCATGAAAGGCGAGATTAATGGTGTGGAAGACCTGGGAGGGAGGGGACACATTCTTCACCTTCTTGGCCCTCTCGCTCATTTACTTTCAGCCCCTTTTCTTTTTGAACAGCTGAAAAGTCTGAGATACATTATTGGAGCTAATCAGAGTCGAATGAGGAAAGCGCTGAGGTGAGACAGCAGAAATTACCTCCCTCCTCAGCCTTCCTCCCTGCCCTCATTCACTGAGCCTCTGTCCACATGTTCTCTGATTGAGGTGGAGAGATGAAGGTGCTGGGAGGGAGCTGACAGTGGAGGGGTGCAGCTGATTTCAAGAGCTGTGAGTATTACTCTGAAGTCAAGGGGGTGATGAAATGAATCTCGATTACAATGAGGTGAGAATGTAAAGAAATTAATGTTACAAGAGGAGGTGATTAATATAATGTAGTTTTTTTTTGTTTTTTTTTTTCTGCTTTGAATCTTGGATGGAGGTTTTCATGGCAATCTCCTTCAAGTCAACAAGCCAACGAGATTACAGAATTTACATGAGCATGACATTCCCCTGCCTAGAGTACAGTAATGATGACAGAAAACATGGTGGCTGTCTTTGCAAAGCTGACAAAGAATCACAGCCTCCTCTGGTTTGGAGGTGGATGCCCACATGTAGTGAAGCGTTTGATAGTTGGAAAAAAATTGCAGAAATAATGTAAAAATCAGATAGGTTTTTTAAAAATCATGTCTATTGTGTTAGCTGTTGCAGAAAAAACAAAACTTTTCTTAAGCCCTTCCGTATTACATGAATTCCCAAAGAAAAATAAAGTGACCTCAGCATATTGTTTCTGTGCTTGTACTTCAAATAGCAGCTGCATATTATGACTTTGGTAGAAGATTGTTTAATATAGCTGGACACACCCACACACACAGTCAGGCTCACACAAAAAGCAGGCTTTGCCTTGTTTAACTTGCACTAGTATGCTATCACCTCCTCAGCATCTGTCACCACAGGGGATGATCACCAGGTTTTACCAAGCACTGACAGCCCCTCTGCCTGTTCTCATTGTCCCTGCTGGCAGATCATTTCTCCCCCTGTCCTCTTGCATTATCTCTTTACACACAGAGCTTACGGATGGACAAGAGGGCTTAAAAGGTTCATTAGCATTTATTTTTGTTCATTTTATGGTGGGCCTATGGAGTGTTAAGATGCCTGCGTAGCTGGTCTGACCCTGTGGTTCAAATGCTCTAACAGCGCATAAACACAGACAAGGCCTGCAGATGACAAACTGTCATTGCCCAGACACTGTCATCTGCAACTCACCAAGCCCTTTAAATAAGTGTCTCGGGAGTCATTGTCTCCGAGGGTTGCCTTACAGGGAGATGCATAATAAAACCAAGACCATAAATGGCTTGGCCTCATACTGCAACATTTGAGCAGTGGCAGAAGAATGTAGACCAAGTGGCAGTAGCAACAAAAGGCCCTAAATGAAGATTTCTGCTGAATTTTGGGGAAAGACATTGAGTCACTGCAATAATGTAAGTTTTACATTGTCTGGTACTGCCATACTTATACAAAAGACACCCAATCCAGACCTTTGTAATTGGTGGTTCCAGGATATTGTAACAAACTATCAAATGCTATTAGAGCCGTCCCTCTCTGTCTTTAAGAATTGCTGAAGACTGATCTCCTTTTTGAAAAACACATTTTCCCCCTTCAACTCTAACCCCCTCTGGGCTCTTATACATTACATCAATGACAAGAAACAGCAATGAAAGGATTTCTTAAATCATAAACCTCTGGGGAAAAAAAGGAGGGAAAATGCATTTGACCACATAAAAAGATAACCTCCTACAGCTAATCAGGGTGTACAATCTATGCCTGTCGAAGAAGAGGATATGTTTACAATTTTCAGTGTGATTGAAAGCAAACATACATGCTTATATGTTTACACACAGTCAGGTCTTATGATTACCTTCTAATATAACATAACTCTGGTCTAGTTAGGCGCGTTTCCTTGTATGACTCAAATGCTTTTGTCTCAGTTAAAGCTAGCACATCATGTGGATGGATTTTTATACCTTTTTATTAAGGATTTAAGCTTCATGCATCAAAAAATACTGCACTGACCTACAGCATGATCACTCTCACTGGCAGACCCTGACAACTAAAATAAATGTGAGCTGGGTTCGACAGTTCCAAGGTGTTCATCAATCCTCCCCATGTTTCTAAAAGCTGATAGTCAGCCTGGTGAGCAACATCTCCAACACACCTGGCCTGACCTACACTTACAGCCCCAAATTAGAAAAAAAAATTGCAATGATAGAATTGCAAACCAATCAATCCCACTACCTGCAAATATCTACTGCCACACAACCTGGAAGCTCTTGTCAGACATCATAGCAGCTGAAATCAATACACACATGTTTGAATACATGGGCTAGACCCAGAAGGGTACTGGAAATGATGCCAAAGGAACCAAGCACTGGTTGACATGTCAGATACTTAAGACTTTACAGCACTACAGGCCAACTCAAAGCCAGCTGCTTTAACATCAAGCGAAGTATATTCCAATGAGATTCTCTGTCCCAAATGCTTATCTTTCTAGATGCGAACCATCTAAGGCAGAACATACGCCAAGACTCATCCAGACTTGGATTGATGTGATCCAGCTCACCAGGATATGCAGCAGAGATATTAGAATGTCATTCAGACAAGATAAATGCACTTAAATAGTATCAAAGAGAGGCAAAATGATCATAACTGAAGGGGCTGAACTGCTAGAAGGAAACATAGCAGATGTTCAGAGCTGTTACAAATACCTTGGGATCACACAAGCAAATGGCAGCTGAGGCTGCAAGGAAGTCAGCCTCAGCTGAGTACCTACAAAGATTAAAGTAGATCCTGAAGAATCAGCCGAATGGGAAGGACAAAGTCCAAACCATCGACATGTTTGCCCAAACAGCTATCAGATATCCCACCGGTATAACAACCAGGGCACAGCAGGTGACAGAATACACTGACATCAAGAGAAGAAAGCTTCTCACAACACATGGAGGGCTTCAGCAAGTCCAGCACCCTGAAACTGTACACTAAATAGAAGGAGTGGGGGTAGAGACTAGTGAACATCCAAAATCAAAGTCACCACCAGGATAAATAATGATCAGCTATTAAAGGAATTTCTTAGGCAGCAGAAACGAGTGGAGAAGGAGGAAGAACATTCTAGTCTTGAAGCCAAAACAAACAAACAAACACATTAGTACTTCAAATCATTCTGGTATAGACCAGTTGGTGCCGCTGTTTCATTGCTAACTTGGGCAAATCGGAGCATTTTTTTTCCCTGATTGATAGCAAGCAAATGCAAATGGCAGAAGACACATGCAGTTGAAATCCATGTTCTTTTTCACTTGTGTGATTTTTAAAAATAAAACATTATTTAATCTGCTTAACTGTTCTACTCCAGGTGAGTGGTAAAAGAGTGAAAGAGTGAAGAGGTAAAAGTAAAGGAAAATAATGAATAATGTTGAAACTTCAGGAATGAGTAGCTTTGTGAAATTAAGAAATGAACACAGTAACCAGCATTTATGTCAGACAGATGCTTTCTCTTCCTGTTTCATTTTATCTATGACACTACTGTTGTAAAGTTGTTCATGTGCAACTAAATCCACCTTTCATGGGGTAGATTAATACAACACTGATGCCCTCTGTGTGCACTACGACACTTGAAAGCCTTCGTTGGATCCAATTTAATTCAACTGCGTTTAATTAAAAGATATTTAATTTAAATCGTTATCGAAGCTGAAACACTACAAACTCATTTTGTCTACACATGCTTTGGAGTTCTTGGTTATAAGTCTCAAACCACTGAGCTGTTTTCTCTCTCTTAGGGTTTATTGTTTTAAGGTTGTTCCACGACTTTTTGCACTGCTAATAATGATGTTTGCTTTGTTCACACTCTTGAAGTCTTAAGCCTTAGCTTAAAAATAAATAAAATCAATTAGCAGAGGAAGAATTCTTGGAAGCCATCTGCCACAAACATGAAGTATCTTAAGCTTCTGCTTTTTCTTATTATGTATGTGTTGATATCTTGTTTTTTCATTTTTTTTTTTGCTTTGAATGAGATTATTTTTTTGGCCTTCGAATTCCAAATAAATAAAATTCAGGTAGATGGGAAAAGTGAATGAATAAAGGCTGGTCAGAGTTTTTCAATTGTTTACGAATGCAGATGTTATAAAATGAAAGGTGCAGAAAAACAACATGTGAATGTGGAGGAAACCTGAATCACCAATGCATTTTTAATTCATTAATCTAGTTATTCTTGCCTGTGCAGTTTTCCTTTTTTTCATGATGTTTAATAAGTGAAAGGACGAAGAAATCATTCACTCTATTAGATGATTGATGGCTGTTTTTTTTTCTGCTGCAGGTTTCTGGCATTAACCATCACACAGATAGCTGTATTTGAGGCTCTTCCATCATATCTGCGTAATGACCACCTTTCTGTAAAGCATCCCTGTGAGAGTCATTATCCCTGATTCAATCGACGATAACAGGAGAAGGGGATGGAGAGGATGGATGTAAGATGACAGGCCCTGTGCTTTTGATGTTTCCCTCATATCTCCAGGGGGAGAGACTCACAGCCCCTCTCTTAAAACGAATCAACAGATCAACAAAAGTAATCAAGCCTCTTCAACATCAAACTAAGGGATTATGCTTTCTTTTATGACATGCTACATTTTCACTCATTGATGTGTTCCTTGAAGGGCAGCCCACCAGTTGTGTGCAAGGTAATGTCCAGGTCACTGGAGTTTTGAAGAAAGTCTTTTCAAGCACCACATGTTCCTTGACATTTGGGGATGATGTTTCTATTGTGAAGGGGCTGAACCTGTTATTTGACTGAGGGGCTGCGTGCACGCCACAGTGCTGTTTCAGCTCAGTAGGCTTCATTTTGGTAATGACGACATCCTTTTGTAACAAGTGAAAAGAGCAAGGAACATAAAGACTGGAACATAAAGACTGGATATTTTTTACTGTAAAGAAGTCTTTTTTTTTGCTTTCCAGTTACTGTAGTTTTTTTTAACCAAGAGCGTTTTCCATTCTTACTGGTTGCAGGATTTTAATTGCTCTGCACTTTACAGATTCCAGTGTGCTAGTTTTCATTTTGAAAGGCGCCAAATCTTTTCAGTCACCTTTGCAATACAATCAGAATGATGTTCAGCACTGTCCTGCATAAATAAGGGAGGTCTTTTCTGAAAATGTCACTCTAGCATGTTAGAACTCTAGACAGGGCAGGATCCAGAAGTGGACTTGTAATAAAGCAGTCTTTATTTACAATCCAGTAGTCGTAGAAGCCAATGGACAGGAAAGGTAAACTACAAACAGGTATTCATGAACAGGCGAGGCAAGGAGCAGACAAGATGGGGAACAGATGGGTCTAGGCACAAGAGAATACAATAAATCACTGAGCATGAGCATAGAACACAATAGAAGACTCTGAGAGCGTTACTGGACGGTGAACAACAATCTGGCGTTGGCTTGAGGTTCTCAGGTGTAATTTATACTGATGTTGATTGGGCGCAGCTGCGACATCTGATTGCTTGATGGAGCCACGCCCATCACAACATAGTATACTAGTGCATGTTATATTGTGATACTGTGAACGATACACTTCAAGACCAGTGTATCGCTCATTGTTTGTGGCACCTTCATAGATGTGGATTATATTCACTGTAGTAATTTCTATATTCTTTTTGACCTTTAAGGTAGATATGTTAAAGATCATGCAGTCATGCAGAGAATAGCTTGTACAACATTGGCCAAGTACGACTGACCCATAAAGTAATTTCATTTGGTCTGAGAGCTCCGTCATGTGTTCAGGGATGGCTCAGTTACTGGTAAATGGCATGGATGGAAAAGGTGTACAGTTGCACATACACAGTATGTGGACAAGTTTGTACACACAACATATGAATCACATGTAGATGCAACACTAACTCATGAAAGTATTTAAAACATAGCAGCATAATCCAAAAATCACAAAGTCAGAGAGGGCTGTCTGACTAGAAAAAGTTACAAAGTCAGTCAGTAGAATTGCATTCATATTTTCTGTAGAGTTCTCCACTTTCATAGGCCTTGTAAAGTAAGCAAATGGGCTTTTAAACTTTTAATGTACCAACATAATGATATTTGGTTGAGTGAGAATCAAGCTCAAGCATTAAGACTGAAATACTGTGAATGCTGGCCAGAGTGGAGTCAGACGAAGGAGTTAAGCATGTCTGTGGAACTTTGCTCTTAAGTCAGAGTCCTTGATGATCTGATCAATAGATAATATGTAAGCAATTTTTTAAAAGGGAAAATAAAACTGGAAGCATATTTTCTCCAATATGTGTAGTACTGTATCTCTTAACTCTTCTCAGTCTCACAGGGAAACAGGTCATTGGTCAGTTTACCTGAATGTCCAAAACATAATATCACAGTAACACCAAAGAAACCTAAAAATGGTAATCTTTTATTTTGCCAAATGTTTTATAGCATTTTTGCTGTGCCTTGATTCCAACCTGATTTCAACCTGTAGCCATGCATTTATTAATATGTAATTCATTAATCATGTTTAATAATTAATTTAATCTTCTGAAAATCTGAGTTTTTCACCTTTTACCCCTCTTCCCTCCTTTTCAGTATTTTTGAACATTCTGTAGTTTTGAAATATTGGTTCTGTTAGAGATTTACAAAATATAAAAGTAAGCATGTTGTAATTTGCAAAGAAAAATAGGCATCTTAATATTTCCAGAGTTTTGCAAAGGAATCATATTTTTGATCATTTGAAAGGAAAATGGGATGTTAATATTTTAAGAGACAGATGTAGGTATGTAATTATTTTTGGGACCTAGAAAGCATAGTTATTTTACAGTTTTTGGCTTTTATTGTAAAATATCTATATCTTAAAGTCTGGATCAATGTATAAATTAGATATTTAGGTATGAGGCTGTACTAGTATAGTTAACTTGGGGATGCAAACAATAGATGTGGGTAATAGAACAGAATATTTTAGAATGAAATAAGAAAAAAATAATAAATTCAAAGTCTTTTCAAATCTTCAAAAACATCAGAATAATTAAGCCATAACACAAGTCTTCACAGGCAGAAATAAATTTTACCCACATTTGACTTTTCCTTCCTTTTTTGTATTACATAAAGTGCACAACAAGGATTATTTACTTAGTACTGATTTTTTCTTTCTTTTTTTTTTTTTAAAGCCTATCAGTCACTTTGAAAGGCTCTGGTTCCCCCAAAGTATTTTTGCTTACATAAACCAGTTGGATATGAAAGAGAATAGACTTGGGCATCAAGTTACACAACAAAGCTACAGTCTTTGTGTAGAACTAAAATACACATGTATTGTTGTGACTCTCGAGAAATTGAGAACATTATGTTCATAAATATTTTCTGCCTTTTATTTTCTTTTCACAGCTGGCTGGTTTGCTCTGCTGTTGGCAGCATGTTTTCTCATATCAGCCGGGCGTGGAGGAGCTGTGTATGCTGACTCTGTGCTTTGTCGGAGGGGTTCTGTATTTAATGGCATTCGCTACAGTCAGGTAATCTGCCACTCTGTCTTTTTAAGGCCGCAAAATGTAACATTTAAGAGAGAATTTTTCTTTTTCATTATTGATGGCCTTGTTGAGTTTTGTGTGCAGATGTTTGACTTATACTTTGAACTATAACCATGTGCCATAGGAATTTTGATGAGAAAGTCTCATAGAAGTTTGTTGAACTGTGATGAAGGAAAATCTAATGATTGATGTCCTAGAATACCTGTCTTTTCTTCTAATGTCTCTTTCAAATATGTATGGCACGCTGAATGAGCAAAAACAAAACAAATATATGCTTTCAAGCACAGAAAAAATGGCTTTTGTTCATCATACATCCCATTTGAATTATATCTCCTTTTGTTGTTCTTTGGTAACCCTAAGTTCCCCTATATCCAAAACCACTGTAGTCCTGCTTTGCTGAACTCTGCACTTTTTTTTCCTCAGTGTGACCTCCCAGAGCTGATGGTTGCTTCTGGGACACTTTCAATGGACTTTAAGTTGTCAAAGAATTTCTTGTACATGTCTATGTAGTTAGCTAAATAAAACTGATTCTGAATCTGATTCTGCCCCAGCCTTTCTGCTTGGCCCACCCTCATTGACTAGAATGAATCACAACAGTTGGCGCAGCACATCTGTTCTGCTGCAGTTCCAACATGCTCATATCATCTGAATTGTCACAACCAGGCTCAAAAACCATGGCGAAAATCTGAGATGGGCTATGCAGTTAAGCCCAGTAACAAATCCACTGATGCCAACAAATGACATTGTTGTAATGCACAAACAAAGAAAACCGTGAGATGTGACTGTTTTTCAAATCATTGGTGAAGGTACTTATGTATTGATGAGTAAACAATAGCAATCGCCATGTTGTTTTTGACGTAAACTAAAACAAAGATTTGAGGGAGAAAAGAGCACCACTCCACTTTTTTTTCTTTCTCTTTTTTCTCCACTTTTTACCAGTGGCTGCTTCTGGATCTCCACCTGCTGCTGCAGCATAGATATGAAACACATAATGATTTTCATTATTTTTCTATTCCACATTTTGCTATAAAACTAGGTTTTTTAATCTCTACTGTCAATCCACATTCTGCCTTTGTAGGACTAATTTCTTATTTGTCTCAATGGCAAGACAACTGACAATTAAATACGGTAGCTGAAGTGCTTGTCGCCTGAAAATGTTACTCCTTTCATCCAATAAATCACAGAAAGAAGCAGAAAAAAAGCTCATGTGTTTCAATTTTCCTTTCATCTCTTCCATCTACCTCTTCCTTTGGGGATGTAAGACTGCAGACTTGAGTACATGCTGAAGAGATTTGTGATTACAGCATATTCGTTCAGAGCAGGCTCAATTTTATGTGACCATAAGATTCAGATGGGAATTACAAAAAAAAAAAAAAAAAAAGAAAAGGAAAAGAAGGAAGAGTGAAAGAAAATTAGGTAGGAATAAGTTCATCCCATTTAGCTTCATTTTTGTTTCCTTATAGCTGGATACAGCTTAAATCTGGACTCAGTTTGTTGCTTTGTGCTCCATGTTAAAGCCAGTGGTTTTAACAACTTCTGATATGAGTTTTTAAGGTTTAAATATTGGATCTTTTTGGATTTTATTATTCTAAGAGCAATTCTGTTTGTTGCTGAAAAAAAATCCAACTTCCATTTCCCTTTTTATGCCTATCCTCATATTGATTTTAGGTCTTTGCCTCTTTGTGAGGACTACAGACACATCGGTCTCTATAAGCTTGGCTGCATTTTATTACATTCGTACATGTAAACTTGTATTAAAATTCCTATCTTGAGACAGTGAAATAGGTCTCATGAGAAAAAGCTGGTTGCTTATACAGAATAAGTAAAATATTTTAAAATGGATTGGTATTACAAAAGGTAGTACAGTGCTATGGTTGTTCACACACCACTGTAATTTATGCCTTTACATAACAACTATGCACATAGCCTACGTATTAAACCTAGAACTGGTGTTTAAATTGGCCCTTTATGTTCCTCTGCAATTACGCTACCAAACACTAGATGGCAGTCTGGCAGTAGTAACCTCTCTTTTTTTGTTCCGTTTTTAATGTGTCCACACATGGCAACAAAACAAATGAAGCAAATCCTATGTGAGTTGTAGCTGATAAATACTCAGCAGCAGTAACTTTTATTATTACAGCAACCTACCTTTCTATTAAGTTTGATATGACGATAAAAGAATAGTGAGAAATACTCAGAAGGAAATGTGATTGTCCACTACCAAGTTCAGTTCAAGGTCATGAGTGGCCGTGGACATGTGTCATTAATTCAGTATAGTAGCATAAATCACAGTCACTGCTAGAGTTCTTGGTTTGAATCTCAATAGGGCCTTTCTTTGTGTAGTTTACACATTTTCCCTATGTTAGTTTTCACCAGCTTTCTCCCAAAATCCAACAACATGTGAGATAGGTTGATTGGCAACCATAGGACTGACTGAGCATGCATGGTTGATTGCCTTGCTCATCTTTGTCTGATCCTGTGACAGACAGGCAACATGTCAAGAGCGTACACCACCTCTTGCCAGGCCCACTCTCCAGGAGTAATTTACAGAGTCAATCACAAGTTAAAATTCAATTCAGTTCAGCTTTATTTATAAAACATCAAATCCTGACAAATGTCATCTAAAGGCACTTCAACAATACAGTCCAAGTTATTCTAAATTAGTCCAACTAATACAAAGCCAATACAATAATATTATTGATTGCTTTACCAAGGAAACCAACAGATTATATTGAAACTTTTCTTTCATACATCTCTCATCCTGAGCAGGGATCAGGCAATTGTAGAAGGAAAAAAACTCCTCTTTAACAGGAGAAAACCTCCAGCAGCTGGTTCTAGAGGAGATGGGCCTGCTACTACCTCCCAATCTACTTTTAGAAACTCTAGGAACTGCAAGTAATCCTACTGTCTGAGAGTGAAGTGATCCACTTGCAAAATATGGAAGTTTGAGTTCTTTAAAATATGATGGAGCTTGGTCATTAAGAGCTTTATATGTAAGGAGAAAAATTTCAAATTCTGTTCTGAATTTTATATGTAGTCAGTGAAGAGAAATTAAAACTAGGGAAATATGATCTCTTCTGTTAGTTTTCGCCAGAATTCCAGCTGCAGTATTCTGGATGAGCTAGACGTTTTTGGAGAACTTTTACACCATCCCAATAAGAAAGAATTACAATAGTCAATAGTCATGGATCAGTCTTTCTTCATTAGTCTGAGACAGGATGTTCCTAATTTTAGCAATAACATGAAGGTGAAAAAATGGTGTCTCTACTAAAAGCAAGCCATGGACTGTGTGCATACTTGGAAAGAGAAACAACAACACCTGAATAATAATAAAACATAAATAATACTAATCATTAGTGCTTGTAAAGTTCTGGCTGGTCTTTAAATTATTTCTTTTTTCCCTATCTAATGTTATTGTCATTAGCAACATTGTAGGTTGTTGTTGACTGGTTGAGCTAGGATCAACTTACTATACAGCAGTACTCATCTTATCTGATTTCCATGCTGATTGTTTTATCAAAGGCACAATCAGAGAGCATTGCCCTGCAGAAATCAATAAGATATGTGTGCTTAGCCACATCTCTGCAGATTAAGGAGGCTGAATACAGTAAGAACTGTGAAGGAGATAGAACAGGTGTGAGATTAAAAGACACCCTGGAGGAATTTCTGCTGCAGGCCTTGACAACACACACACACACACACACACACACACACACACACACACACACACACACACACACACACACACACACACA
>JAOWBL010000021.1:12075357-12087853 GCA_028564865.1 Zenarchopterus dispar | reverse complement strand
ACACACACACACACACACACACACACACACACACACACACACACACACACACACACACACACACACACAAATACAGTGCAGACTCTAAAGTACAGTCTCCATACACAATTCATATCAGTCTGTTGGTGGTAACAACAACTTGAAAACTAACAATTTGCATCCAAGGCTTTGTTTGTGACCTTCACAGGGACATTGCTGCATCGTTTGATTCCATGCACTCACAAAAGCAAAGAGCACTGTAAAATTTCAATCCATCCAGTCATATACAACAGACGTCTGATAAACCACTCCAAGGGTACATTTATTTGAAACATTAAACACAGCTTGGCTAGCTTTTGGTCTCTATTTACCAGTACTTCATTGTGACCCCAATTACATTAGGTAAACTGCTGATACATACAACAGGCTTTTAACAGACTATTAACAACTGTGGTTAAAACCATGTTGGATCTGAGAGAAGGAGTGTGAGAAGGAAAGCATTCCTGCATATTTATTTGACACAACAGCTTTCTGATGTTGCATTATTTAATCATGACATGCATGTGCTCTTGTTGCTGTAGTATTGATGGTAATTTACATGATGAGCAATTAATTTGCTTAAGATAAAGACGAGGCTTTGAAATTTTGTTCCGGGTCTCTGCGTGTGATGTGAAATCATATGAAATAAACTAACTAGGCTGGTGTTCTATTTTTAATCCAGCAGGTTATGAGTCATAATATGTCAGCAATGAAAGAGCATATTGTCTTTGTTTATGTTATATTTAGTTAACATTGACAAATACAACCTTAACCAACTAATTCATTCTTCCATGCAATGTTTGATTGAGCCCCTCCTTCATGGGTTAAACCCACCAAGGATGCAGGAGCGGTTTGCAATCACAAACTTAGAAGAGATAGAATTATACAAAAGGGTCACACAAGTCTGGAATGATTTATTACCTTTTGTCTCTTTCATTGTGACACAGAGGAACATGTGATAAATTGCATTTTATTCTCAGTGAGAATTTCATTGTCTTCTAATGTGAACAATTCTGCATCAGTCCATGTGTGTGACTGCACAAGCTCTGTCAAGCTGTCCTTCCTCTCACTCACTTTGGATGTTTGCTATATTTGAATGCTGAGGTGAATGGATGCATAAAATTGGCTACAAATATAAAATAACATGCCTTTATGATAAACATAACTTTAAACATCATGTGTTTATAAACCCCCACATTCATCCCATCTACACGATCTTAAAAAAATCAGCTGTGTGCCTTTTTATGGTAATAGGCATTAGACTGAGATAAGTCATTGTGAAACTACCTTGGTGGAAATTCAGTAAATAAATCACATTTTATTGGATATATAAGCCTGCAGTTGAGCCTATACTCTAATTTGTTTTGCAGTCACAGAAGTTAACTTTGCCAACAACAAGCATGTTTTCAAGTAACCTTCTAAAAGAAAAAGTTAACAACGGTGTGAAAACATCTTTAGACTCCCTTGGTAATAGAAAGTTTCCTCTCCATAAAAAACTACTCTTTTTATCACCTTGTATCTCCTGATGTGCTAAGGAAAAAAACATTTTCCTTGCATGCTTTCATTGTCCCCTGTCTACATTCTGTTTTTGTTACTCCCTGAGAGCACACCTAATGCCCTTTGTCCTCAATAGGTGCCCTCAAACACACACCTGCACACTCTGGATGGCAGTCAGTAGCTATCTTACATCAGGTATGTCATCCTCTACTTCCACAACATAGGTTCAATCCCTCAGCATGGTAAAACATGGCATTAGTGATCTCCAGTCAATCTGTGCACTTTCAAAATGATTGGACAAGGATCCACAGAGGCCTAGCCACTTTCCCTATGTGTCTATGTGTATTTTTCTCATCTTTACTGGTCATAAACTTAAGGAAAACCATGCACTTGCATTTGTACTTGTATGTACAAAAACAGCGCCAAAGGATGGTCACGCCTCATTAATCAACAAGTAATTCTTACTTCCTCTCTGCCGTGTGTCTTTATCTTTTCTTTTATCTTCTCTACAAATCTATCAACACACATGTGTGAGTTTGATTTAACTGACACTTTTCCTGTTTCTGTTCTTCCCCATGTTCTCCTTGTGACTAGTGTCCAGGTCAGCCCAGATTTATAATTGGGTCCAAGGTGGGACACCGAGTACAGAGATAATAGGACACCCCCTCTCAATCACACACACGTGCACACACACCTTCACCTATCATCTTTCTCTCTAATTAGGGCTTAACTTAACCTTTCACTCAGTGAGTGTACTTGTGTGAGAGAGTGTGTTGTAACAAGAAAGCTAACATGCCATTATTCCCAGCTGTACAACCATCCATTAATCGCAACAAATGATCGAATGGTTAAGTTGTTTCGGTGCTCATTTTGCATTCATGTTAGGTAGAGGTGTTGGTACATCCATGTTGTGTTGTAGTATCTGCTGTTTTTTAATTGCCCTTTATTTCTAACTTTTCTATAACCGCAATTCTGTAAAAAAAAAAAAAAAAGAAGCGAATTAAAGTTAAGAGTGACGATTCACCCTCAGGTAAGGGGCACTTCATACAACCCAGCGTAGGGGGACGTGTGCGTTTCTTCGACGTCCCGCTCTTTGTGTTTGTGTGCATGTTACTGAATTATTAATACTTGACAAATGACATCCATTTTGAACAGGACCCTCCACTCGACATCGATTGGATATAAACAATGCACATGTGTGAGCAAATGTGTTTCTGCCACTGCCACTGGAGCTGCAAGCCACTTTTAACTTGGGAGAGAGAGGCAGAAATTGTGGCTGACGGCAGGAGTGAAATTTATAGCTGCAGAAAAATCACTTGGTATGCAGGCCGGGAACAGGCAAGACTGTTTTCACATAATTGTTCCATCATCATCTTCTCAGAGATATGCTTTAGGGTTGTGTTTTTTTCTTCTTGTGATTCTTTTTCTTCTGGTTTTATGCGTTTCCTTTTGGGGGAGGGAGAAACAGAAGTGGCAAATTATCTAAAAATGAACAATAGATTACATACTTGTGCAAATTTTTTTGTCAGTCATGAAAAAAGTGAGGAAAGTGGTAAGAATGAGTGAAATTGTAATATGCACTATATGGCAGGATTTTGGAGTGTGTGCCTGTGTTTGTCCATGTGTTCACCTGTCCACATTTACCTGGGAGGGAGAAAGCTGAGAATGAGATCAAAGGCAAACAACTTTATTGGCGGTCTCCATAATTCAGCAGCTCTACCAGGGGTCATAGTCTTTCCTTTGAGGTTGAGCAGCACAGATGAATCTTTAATGCACTCCTGCTAGGGAATAATGGATGGCACGGGCTAGCTACTACCCGGCTCTGCTGCAGAAGCATAAAGCCAGAGTGGGGGATGTGAATGGGGGATAAGAGAGGGAGTCTGTGGAAGCCATGTGTGGACTGTGGAGCTGGGAGTCAGGTGAACAAAGCGTGGGCTGTGCAGAAGAGTCTGTACCATACAGGTGTCTTGTGCATGAGCATGCATTGCACATTTTATTGGTAGCTTTCTTTTAGATATATGGACTGAATTTCCCAGAATAACAACCTTGACAGCTGCGAACCACTGAGGTGCCTTTAGGATAGGAGAATGATTGAACTGTGCCACCCTTCTCACCATAACCTACTGAGTCTTTCTGCCCCTTTTGGGTTCTCTGGCAGCCTCACCCAGGAACACCCGCTTTCCATGCACCTGGGCTGAATTTGTGCGCATATATTTTCTCTGTCCATCTTCAAGGATGGAATGAACACACCTGAAGCACAGCTACTTTGTGGCTTCACTAAATAAATAATACCAAAATTGAGCTACTGAGTTAATGTGTTTGATAGTATCTCAAAAAAGGATCAGTGTTACCATGTTGTTACTGACGTCAGGCTAGTTGTACACTCAGTTTCCCACCATTCTAGATAGTGAATTTTCACTTTACTCTTAAAAGAACATCATAGCAATGCTGTCATGTCATAAGTCTGAGAAGCAGTGAAATAAATGAGCTTCTGCAGAAATAGGACAAGAGCACGCTGCGTTGTGTTGCTAGTATGCAATCTTCCTTATGTACATCTCTTTAACCATAAACAGGCTATCTATAATTTTATGTTTATATCCCTGACGCCCAAGATGTGCTTTAGCTCTTCTGATGTTTAGAGTGCTGTCAGAGTGGTGTCACGCACTAAACTAACATGCTAACGTGCTGCACAGCCGTGCCTAGGGGGACTGTGCAGAAACTATCATTGTGCAATAGCTACATTTTGTATTTTTCTCTTCTTAAACTAGTTTATAGGTATTTGGCATTAAATCATACCCACACAGTGTAACATTTTTTACCAAAAGCAATGTATTAAAAGATGTATGTTATATTATTAGAGAGTGAGAGTCACAGAGTGCTGTAAAACTGGGTCACGCACAGTCAGAATGTGGAGCCGGCTCGTCTGAGCCGAAATGAGGTATAAAATACAAACAAATGAGCTTGCAATGCAATAAATCGAGCATCACACATTGCCCCAGCCACTTCCCTCTTTTGAAAGTACAAGCACCCATCCAACAAGCACACACTTCACATTTTGGCTTGCACAAGATTACATCTCAGCATCTTAGTCAATCAAAACCTCCCATTCCCTCCCTCATCTTGATCTCTAACCTAAAACGAGGTAGGAGGCGGAGGTGAGGGTTTTAAGGGTGTTGTGGAGGGAGGAGTTGCCTTTTTTCTGGGTCGTGATGGAGCAAGAAAAGGAAAAGAAGGAAAAAGCAGCTACCTACAACATGACAAGTGGGGAGGAAGAAAAATATCAACCCTTAACCTTTCTATATAACTTGAATACATGCCTGAGTCAGTGGGTGTGAAAACAGGCAGCCATGTGGCAGCAGAACGTTCAGAAGAGCAAAGGAGAGTTCATTATGGAATGACATTGACTCAGACTGATTTGCTGAGACGAATCAGATTGCAAAATGAGACATATGCATTTTTTCCCCACTAGATCCCCATTCCCTTGGCATGCAATGAAATATTAACTCACTCTGTGCGGCAGCTGCTTAAATTGCATGCACAGCTCACACAAAGGCCTAGCAAATGTGCCATTACCTTGTTTTAATCTCAGCCATTTTCTCTGCTGCTGCCTGCTCTCGTGTACCTAGAGGACAGATTGTTGATCTGAGGGACTGAAATGGGGAACAGAGAGACAATCTTATTTAAGGGGTTTAGATTCCACCCTCACCTCAATTTAAGGAGATCCAGCAGTTGATGTTTTATCAAAAATGCAGCAAAATCTTGGAGATAAGCTGTCAAAGAGAGCACACACACAAGAATCCTGCAGTCTTGGCTTACAATGTTCAATTATTGATTATTAAGATGTAGAAGATACTTAATCATATCACTGCAGGGATCATGCTGACAAACCTGTACCCCCCCCCCCCCCCCCCCCCCCCCCCCCCACTATTAGGATATTAAAAAAGTCTACGTTGAAATAAGCAATAGTGCAAAGTCTAGAGAGAATGCTTTGTTAAATTAAAATTAGGTTTATTACATAATCCACTTTATATGCTCATGATAGCACACAGAAAGCTTTGGTACAGCCAAACTGCAGTTCAGTCCCAAATGAAAAACTGCACATTTGTTCCCATGTCCTAAATATAGTTGTATAATAATCAAAAAACTGAAACTTTGAGATGGCAGCTTAATTATTGTAACTATTACAGTGAACATTAGCCAACCTTGGCAAACCTTGTAGTTTTTCTAATTAAGACAAAGAAATGTGCAACAATACCACTGTAGCGCATTTGCAGCCCCCTTTTTGTGTTCCCAACTGTAATGCAATTTTGACTAATGCTTGACTTTACCCATAGCCTTCTAGGTAGAGAAAAAAATCTGGTGTACACACACATACAAACACACACACACAGATATGTTTATATGGACTATGAGCCACTTTTCTAACAGCTTTGTCTAGTAATATTTAGCATCCTTATGAAGAGACCTGAAATTGCAAATAAATAATAGCTAATAAAATAACAGTAGTCAAAGTATTTTGAGGGAATGACAAGATCATGTGGTTCCTGGTTCGACTCCCGGCAGGAGTCTTTCTGTGTGGAGTTTGCATGTTCTCCCCGTGCTTGTGTGCGTTTTCTCCGGGTACTCCTGTTTCCTCCTACAGTCCAAAAAACATGTATGTTAGGTTGATTAACAACTCTAAATTGCCCGTAGGTGTGAGTGCGTGGTTGTTTGTTGTCTATGTGGCCCTGCGATGGACTGGCAACCTGTCCAGGGTGTACCCCTGCCTCTCACCTGCTATGGGCTGGGATTGGCTCCAGCAGACCCCCGTGACCCAGACATGGACTCAGCGGGCACAGAAAATGGATGGATGGATGGACAAGATCATGTTTATGTAATTTAGCTTAAAATTCATTTGGGTTTCACAAATACAAATGATGACTGGCTTGACCACAGTAAAATATCTATTCTGATTATCAACATATTTTCCCGACACAAATGTGACGTCATCTTTGAGATGTCTCCAAAATGGGTGCTATACAATTGATTGTACAATACAACTCAAACTGTTTCCACTTTATGAGGAAGGAAGACAGAAAGAAACTCGGCATATATGGAAGTAAACCTGCTCTTGACCAGGTTTAGTTCATAGATTCAGTTACGATGGTAACAGACTCTGAGTATGAGTTACCTTGGTTTCTGAAATGGGCTTAACTGAACCCTCTTGCTCATGGTTAACTCACTATGCTTTGCAAAACTCAAAACTCAGAGTTTCTGTGAGTTCAGGTTCAACATACTCAGAGCTGTGAAACTATCATCTGGACTCCAACTAATTAATTTATTTTCTTTATGGGGATAAATAAAGTATTTTTGAATTGAATTTGAAAAGAACCATGAAGAAGATAAAGCAGATGACACAAAGCCCATTTCAAATTTTGACAAAATATTTCAACAGCAGCTTTCATTTTTACAACAGTATAGACTTACTGTTACTTAATATACTAAATTACATTCAGAAAAATTAAACTAAATCAGACATCTATGCAAGGAGGCTAAAAATTTGTGAAAATTTGTTTTCCCCTATACCACATATATAACCTTTACACTATCCCTCTACAAATTAAAAAAAAAAAAAATCCAACCAAGGTTTCAAGCCTGAATGTCAATCAACTGTTTATGTATTTTATATTAAGAATGTATGACCATGTGAGAAAATAGTAATTTCCAGGACATTTAAGAATGCTTTTAACCAAACATGCCAAACCATTTTTATGTTTTTGTCTTCAGCAAACCTATTCCTTACTGTTTTTATTGTATTTTTAGTAGTTTATATAGTGTTGTTACACATATCTCTTCTTCCTGCTTGAATACTTCTCTCAGAGATTTTGTCAGGTCCTAATTAGCCATGTTGATGGATTGTTTAGACCATGTGCTGTACACTTTATATCGGGTGGTGAGCTTTGAGTGTCTCTGGAGTCAATGCTAAGATACTGCTTTCCTTGTGGAGAGCGTTAGCCATTAGTAGGCCTCTCACACAACCAACACAGGGGATCATGGGAATAAACGAATGACACTGTGTGACCTTGGACTCACATGGTCCCTCCATTATCAGAACATCACATCGAGGTTTGTATTTATATACAGTTTTGTTTGTTATGTGTGTGATGTGTGATGGGTTTGTGATTGTTCCACAAGTGTGTGTTTATGGTGAAAACACGTCTTCTTGTGAACTGCGAGGGGGAAAAAGGAGAGAGAGAGAGCGCAAGATAGCCACGGGTTCACACATTAACACTTTCCTCAAGGGCAGTCCAGACAGTGTAGACCACCTATCTTCTGAGACCTTTCTATTCTCCTTGGTAAGAAGTCAAACAGGAGAACAACTGCGATTGGAAAATCATATGAAGAGCTCTTCTCACCACATGCGGAGTCACTGACATTCTTCCCAGGACAGAATGAAATTTCAAGGGAAACAATAGGGAATGGGGGATTGCATCTCAGTATACTCGGCATGAAACTGCATTCAATCACATTGTGCAGGTAAGTTGTATTTTGAGGTCCCTACTGACCTATCAATTAAGATGAAAACAATCCCATGGAAACTGACAGCTCAACGGGAGTCTCATACCAAACTTTCAAATCCTCCCTGTAGTGTTACTCAAAGGAAAGAAGCTGAAACAGGGTTGTGTGATGGAAAACAAGCAAGAAGATTGAAATGTGTCATTTTTTTCCCCATTGACATCGTTGCTGCTGGATATATTGTGACCCAGCAGAGGATGGCTGTTGTCAGAACTGATCAGTTGTGCTGAGCTCTTTGCTGCCAACAACTCTATTTAAGGGGAATGCCATACATCCAACACCTGCAGAGACGAACAGCTGGTGAATACAACAACCTCAAACCATTTAGTTCTGTTTGCTCTTGATGCAATTCTCCTCCATGTTACACTATTATTATATTACAATGTCTTTCTTTAATTTCTCATCTTTTATGACATTTCACAGCCTTTCTTCAGAATGACAAGGATACATGTGAGTGTAAATACCTTGTGCATTCCCAAGCATGTACACAAGCACTCACTTGCAAATATCCTGGTGTCTGATTCAGATGGTAGTTGCACTGGTAACCAGTAGAGGGAAACAGAGTGCTGTCATTTTCTTCACTGGCCCCTCTCCTTCTCCCCCCAGTCTGCTGCTATGGACGCAACAAACCATCCCCTCAAAGTCCCTTATCATCCTTCATCCACATGTTTCAGGGAGTTTGTTAAAACTTTCAAGCAAAATGAATTTGAATCTACATCCAGTGTCTTCATAACATAAGAACACCAACTGTGAAAATGATCCCTCTTCGACAATAAAAATGAAAAAAAAAAAAAAATCTGTTATCAGGTTTCTCAAACAATAAATAGCAAAGGAGTCACTGAGGGTTTATTATGGTGCTCAGGCAGGTTAAATCTACTGATTTTGTTGAGGCAAGAGGCTCCAAATCATTCACTCCTACCTGGTAAGGAGTCTACTGGTTCAGGGGATCATTTTTCAGTCACAAAGCTTATTCTGTAATGCATTTAAAATCAGACCCAGAGTGGGTGAGCTGAAGAGACCGATTCATTATAGTTATCAGCACAATACCACAAAAAAAGATATTTCTTTCACGCTTATCAGTCATTTTATAGTGCAATTTATTTTTGCTCAGTGATTATTGAACATACTGTAAGTTAATTCAACAGGAACATATCAGGATTTTATTGTGTGTGTGTGTATGTGTGTGTGTGTGTGCGCATGTGTGTGCGCATGTGTGTACTTGAAAGCATATGTTTGGCTGCTGGAGGTGACTATCAACTCAAACACTTTGAAATAACATGACCTTGTCACAATGTCCTTCAATGAGCAGTTTAGATGTGCAGAGTACTATGACAACACAGACCAGATCAGAGTAGAACTATTCATCTTTAACACCACCTAATTTGATATTTTGCTGCATTTTTAGTGCTTCATTTTTAGTACTTTTGAAGTGGGTAATACAAACTAGTAACATTGTTTTTTTTTTTTTGTTGTTTTTTTTTTTAAAAAAGGCTCGCCCCACAAGAGTGGTGGGGTGAACTCCTCTCCTGACAGGGGTGGCTGAGAACGGAGCTGAAAAGATATGGTTGAAATGGAAGCTTTTGTACTGCATCCCAAAGCATGATACAAACAGCTCATGAAGAGCAGAGAGAAACTGCATCAACTTTTAAAAAATTGCCAAAATATGTCTACTTTAAAGAGAACAGTATGTGTTTAAATGTCTTAGGTGATCTTTTTGGATGAGCAGCAAAAGAGGGGGAGAGACAAAAATAAGAAGCTTCGTTAATGCCCCATCACCGATTCTATTCAAATAGATCTCTGGAATACATTATTCATACAATCAGCTTACTTATTATCATCATGTAAGGAATGATTATTTTTGCCTTTCTCATTTTGATGATGTGCTTTCATTCACTCCTACAGGGCAGAGTGTGAGACTAATAACAAATAAGTCTAGGTACAAAAGGTAACAAGAGGTCAGTAATAATGTCAATAAGGTATGAGGCAAATGAATGAAAATTAATTTTATATAAGTTTTTCGCAACAAAAATTAAACACAATAACTAACTGAGAATCATTTAAAACGGCAGACGATGTAAGATTAAAACTGAAAAGCAATAGAAGACATTATGATGTGTTTAATAAAACATAGTCTTTCACTTCCTTTTAAAATAATCAACAGAATCAATGAGACATAAAGAAAAGAAGCATGCATTCTGCTTTTTGGTTGCCCTGATTTATTTAACTTCCTGGGTTTTTAAACATGTCTGGGGGACTGCCAGCAAATTTGAATGTACTTGAGAGTTTTTCAACCAAGGAATGGACAACAAAATTGGGGTAATTAACATCTTACACTGGTTCTATTAACAGCACCACGAATGACTCAACATTACAAAACACCAACTCTGATATGGTTCGGTTCACAAAAACACAAAAACCCCTGCCACAACGTTAAGATAGAGAACTATTCAAAACCGAATCCGGAGTGTCTATGAAATTCTGAAGTCTATTAGTCATGATATTATAAATAGACTGTGATGATATAACCAATGATTTAAATGTATTTGAGTCCTTATTGCAGACAGCAAGAATAGTTTAAAAAAAAAATTGTGGATGGGGCCTCCCTGTTTGGAGTTTCCATGTTATCCCTGTGCTCGTGTGTGTTTACTTTAATTGATTGCAGGAATTAGTGAGAATGTGCACAGTCGTTTTTCTCCACGTGTACTCCACACCCAGTGACAACTGTTTTAGGCTGGAGGCTCCTGTTACTCTGAACATCAAGAAGCACAATAGATAATGGATGGATGGGTCATATCAAAATAAACCTACAAATTGTATTGGGATGCAATTAAAAAAAAAAAAAAAAAAAATTACAAACAAATTTAACACTAAGCTTTCAGTGCCCACCACAGAGATGTTCCCTCCACTCTGTCCAGCTTGTATATGTGTGCTGCTTTATTTATTTGACGTTTATTCCGTCTGGCGCGGGAGCACAAGGAGCAGAATGTCTAATACCACATAAGCCTGAGTTTCAGAGAAAGCCACATTATTTGCACCTTCCACCACAGACTAAAAAGTGAAGGTTTTCCGCAGGTGGACTAATATGTTAGGACAGGTGCCTATGTCCATCATATCACTGAGTCGATATACATGTTTTTTTGAGCCAACATGTCAGACTCAGATTTTCATCACAGCCTGTCTATCACTCAGCAATGACAAGTTAAAGCAACTTTTTCAACAGGTTAAACAATGCGGCACAGTTACAAAAACATGCAGAAGTTGAGAAACAGTTTGATATTTTTAACATTAGTGTTTTGCTGAAAAATTAAGGTCAGCTTATTTATAATCATTGTGGATGTGACTGATCTATGTTCAGAACAGATTCTACACATGCTTTTATAATTTGTCTTTACAAGTTCACAGAGCATAGTTCAAAGGCAGAAATGAAACCTAAGAAACAAAAGAAGGAAGAGAATTCTAACATTTAGTATTAACAACACACAACCTTAAACTTTACTTTATCAGTTCTTTAACTGAAATGTAATTTTTGATATCAGAAAGTGCAATACTCATTGCATCTCACTGATGTGAGAAACATAATGGTCATGCTATTTTGTAATTCTTGCTTGTTTGATGTTTTCCTTTCTACTCAAACATTATTTCATATTTTCCACTGTCTGAGTTACTTATTCTGTATATGTTTTAGCAAAGAAAAGATTCACAAATAGGTTTAAAACAGGCTCTGTGTGGGGCAGATAGCAGAGGGAATTAACAGCTATTTCACGCTAGTACGTCGGTGGCTGAGCAGGACAGAGGTAGAGGGAAGCAGCTTGAGTTCAGCCGCAGCACCGATGACCTCTGAGACATTCTGTAATTACACTACTCTGAAGAGCAGGTAGCTGTGCAAATTACCAAATGTGCCATGTAAGCCAATTTCAAGGAGCTCAATCACTGTCAACCACTTGCAGGTGTTGAGCAATATCATATTAGGTTCATTTGTGAAATTTTAGTATCATAAATGGGCCTGAATTTCTTTCTGTTAATATTTAAATACAGAGACATAATGAAAGGTCTGCCTTTTTTTCTTCCCTTGTGTATTCTTTATTCATCTTTAAAATACTAATTAAATCACTTCATCAAATACGACCTTTGGCAAAAAAAAAGATACACAGTGGAACCACCAGTCTTGAAGGATGCTCATTCAGAGGCTTAATTTTGTACTTAAAAAAAAAAAAAAAAAAATCACAGTAATAGCACAAAAATGGCACAAAACCTTTATTATAATTATGATGATAATTATTAAAATAATTATAATTACTGTTAATATTATTATTATTATAATTATTAAAGAAGTTGAACATCCAACTAGAAGGAAAAAGAAAAGAAAAGAAATGTTGAAAAAAACTGACTTTTTCCAGCTATACATATGGACTGTCTCAGTCATCAG
>JAOWBL010000021.1:12063243-12074012 GCA_028564865.1 Zenarchopterus dispar | reverse complement strand
ACCTTTTTTTTTTTTCTGATGACTGAGAGTCCATAGAGAGTCATCAGAAAAAAATGATGGACTCACCTTGTAATTTGGACTCCCCAAACAAACATCTGCATGTGTAAACATGAAAATTAGTCTTCAGTAAAAAGAGAGTGGGTGTTCTTCTTAAAGAGCTTTAGCACCTGGCTGACTAACAGCAAAAAAAGTGAACAAAAGAAGTAGCTGCTGCAACAATGGGAAAGATTATGAAACTTCTTCAAGAATTTGGGAGAATGTATAAACAAAAATGTTTGATAGTAAAACTTAAGAGAACAGTTAAAATTGAAATGCCAACTGTGACCATCATCAACACCTATAAAGGAGAACCAATATTAGAGTAGAAAAAAAATGCACGACAGCCATGAACTGCAGAGGGATTATAGTACTACTCTGTTATATATAGCATTTTTGTTTGAGACATGTTCAGTTAAACATATATAAAAATGGTTTTATTGGTCAAGTTCACACATCAACTTCCAACTACAGAGGGATCACACTCCTCAGTCTCCCTGGGAAAGTCTATTCGGGTGTACTGGAGAGGAGGGTCCACCGGATAGTCAGATCTCAGATTCAGGAGGAGCAGTGTGGTTTTCGTCCTGGCTGTGGAACAGTGGACCAGCTCTACACCCTCAGTAGGGTCCTGGAGGCGGCATGGGAGTTTGCCCAACCAGTCTACATGTGTTTTGTGGCTTGGAGAAGGCTTTCGACCATGTCCCCCGGGGACTTCTGTGGGTGGTTCTCCGGGAGTATGGGGTGCCAGAGGGCCTAATAAGGGCTATCCGGTCCTTTTACACCCAGTGTCAGAGTTTGGTTCGCATCGTCGGTTGTAAGTCGGATTTGTTTCCCGTGAGGGTTGGACTCCGCCAGGGCTGCCCTTTGTTACTGATTCTGTTCATTACTTTTATGGACAAAATTTCTAGGTGCAGCCGGGGGGTGGAGGGTGTCCGGTTTGGTGACCTCAGAATCAGGTCTCTGCTTTTTGCAGATGATGTGGTTCTGTTGGCTTCATCGGGCCAGAACCTTCAACACTCACTGGAGTGTTTTGCAGCCGAATGTGAAGCAGCTGGGATGGGAATCAACTCTAAATCCAAGACCATGGTCCTCAGTCGGAAAAGGGTGGAGTGCCCTCTTCGGGTCAGGGATCAAGTGTTGCCCCAAGTGGAGGAGTTCAAGTATCTCAGGGTCTTGTTCATGAGTGAGTGTTTATAAAAAGTAGAAGGTGCACCAAAATGCTAACTGTGATTTCTGTGGTTTATGATATCACAATTTATTTTTCATTTTTGAGTGATTTCACATTTTTCATCTAGCATACTAAAAACAATATCACAACTTTAATTTCAAATTTAAGTTTCAGTTAAAATTTCTAGCTGTTCCATAAAATTGTTTGTGCCATCACTTTGATTATTTTTCCTTCAAAATTTAAACTGCTAAATGAATTACCTCCAACAATTCCATGATATTTTTGGTCAGTACTTTGTATTAGGTTTGCTAGGTTTACTTTATATCTAATTACTGCTCATCTATATATTCCATGACACTAAGCCTTGGTTTATAATCAAAGAATATTATTATGACCAACATTCACCAAATATTTAAACATCTCCTTCTATTAATATTAAGCGTATTCATATCTCCACTTCAGCCTGTGTTTCACTTTGCCGCTATGTCCAACTCTTTATTGGACAGGAAATCTTTTTCCTTGATGAATTGCCTTTATATGTGAAAGTGTCAAAGTAGTAGGAATGTGAGGGATTGCAAACAACCCGGGAGTGCCTCAGGGTGGCCAAAAAAAAATACCAGCTGATGTCACCCAGGCCTCTCCTGACTGTGCTGCAGCCTCAGTAGGTGGTGTGGTGCTGGGAACCATAGAGAGAACAAAGGAAGCACTGACCCCTGAGTATTCGATATGCTGGTACTAGACTGCACTGCAGACCATCAGTTAGGTCTGCTACTCTGCATGATTATGCCTGTCTGCCTTCTCAAAGTATGTGCTGCCATCCACGGGCTGGTCCTGTGGGGAGGTGCCAGGACCTCCAGGGTGAATGTCCCTAGAGCTCTCAGGTGTGATGAGATAGCGCTGACAGCGCAGAGGTTGGATGTGACATGGGTGATCTACAGTGGTGGAACATTACCCTCGTCCTTTTACACACACACACACACACACACACACACACACACACACACACACACACACACACACACACACACGCACACACACACAGTTTATTGAGGACAAGTGCAACACTTTTAATCTCATTGCTACCCCAGTGCAAAATAAATCAGTAAATAAAACATAATTATCTCAGAAACAACCTCCAACTGACATAAGTTAATGGCATCCATCAATGTTTATTTCATGTTTAATTAAGACTTTGCTTTTGATTTTTGATTCAGCTGCATATTTCACGTAACAATACAAATCACACAATCACAAATGCACAATCTTTAGCAGCTGTCACTGTTTCTTTGCCTGAGCAAACTGCTTCTTTATCAGGTTTCAAGGGTACCTTTTCCACATTGCATCTTTCTCATATTTCAGGAGGTGGTCAATAAATTCAGTTCAGGGTCCACAGAGGCCCCTTTTAAAATAGTGATCTTTTTCCCCTCTTTTTTTTTTTAATGAGCTATTCTTGAGTACTTTTATCTGTCTTTATTGGTGCTTTATCATGTTGGAGGACCCATGAACTGTGACAGATGTTAAGCTTTCTGACACTGGGCAGCATGTGTTGCTCCAAGATGTTCTGATAGATGTTCTGACTGTCAGACTTTATTGTGCCCTGTGCACATTCAAGGCAGTTACTCCAGACACAGCGAATCAGCCCCACAACTTAACTGAACCTCTTCCATGCTTCACAGTAGGAATGGAGATCTTTTCTGAACTGATGTAATTTAGAAATAGCTAATTTCTTTTTTTTTTTTTGTCTCAGCAATCCAAAGAGCATTCTCTCAGAAATTTTGCAGCTTGTTAGCATTCATTTTAGCAAATTGGAGTCTTTTTCGTTTTTGTTTGTTTTTTTTCTTTATTTATTTTCCATCATATGGTGGAGTCATGCAGAGGCTCATCTTAACCTTGGAGCTCAGCTTGAATATCTGATGGTTTTCTTGGCTCTTTGACTCTCATCCACACTGTCCCTCTCATCACCCGGCGGTTGCATGTTCTCTTACAGCCATGTCCTAAGGGTTTGGCTACAGTCCCATGGACCTTATACATTTTAATTGTTGTTACAAGAGCACATAGCTGCTCAGAGATTATCATCTTATCTGCATTATATCTATAATGTCCTTTTTGAGCTTCTTAGACAACTTTTTTCTTTGCTTTATCTGATCCATGTTCAGTGTGGTGCACATGACATTAAACTACTCAGGAGCAAGTTTTCTCCCTGTAAATGTGCTGAATGGATGGTAAAATATTGAAGATACCTGCAATTCTAAGTGAGGTTAAACAATTAGAAAAAAACTACTGATTTATGACCATTTTTAGAAGTACATTTATTATATAAGAATATCCTTGTAAAATAATAATCCTTTTTTATACAGTACTTTTAGTGGCTCACTCTGTCACATACTAAAGGCATGTAGGCATACATGAATCACTTTACAGATTGATCAAGATTTTAATGATTTATTAGGGCAATGACAAATTTGTCTGTGTCTCTAAATAAACTTGCTGCATATTAGTTTTGTTCTTTGGTCTGTGCTTACTGCATAACTGTTAAGATTCAAATTTCTACTTAATGAATGTTATATGGAGTTTTAAATCAAAAGTTTAACTTTCTGGAGTGGGTTAGATGAGTAGATTCATGTCCATATCCCTGAAATACACTTCCCGCCCAGATACACTCACTACTTTATCAGGTACAACAGGTGTACCTAATAAAGTCACCAACAAATGTATTTTGCTGATCATAACCCACTTGTCTTCATGTTCATACAACTATTGTACTGTAATAGAAATTCAGAATAAAAGAATTAAACTTGTTTTGTTATTGTTGCATTTTTGTATTTAATACTTTTGTAAGATGTTGAACTTCTTGTGAAGTTAAACATGTAACCTTTCCATACAGTATACTCCAAAGATTTACACAAAAATCATAACTGAGTACTTCTATGAGATTCAGAAACTAATTTTTGTGATTTTTATCTGGGCTGATTCATTGAGACAACACCCTGCACATTCCTTTGATCTTGCATATACACAAAAAATTAACTCCACTTATTATGCTGACATTACCAAGCCTTGAAGCAACATAATCAAATACATGTATAGCAATAACAGGGCTGATTATTTTCACATCCAATAGCTGCATTCATTTGTTGTTTTTCACTGGAACTCCATTGCAAGTGTGTGGATCAAAACTATGTGTTTGAATAAGTAATATGGATTACTATTTTCTAATTTGGAAAAATTATTTCAGTTCCATTTCAGCTTCAAAAAAATAGATATGTTTTAGTTTTATTAAATTTCCAAATGTTGCATAGTAATAATTAATGAATGCGTGTTTTGCAGGCTGGAGCACGAGTGACATTTGCAATTCTAAAATACATATCCATTGAATGAAACAGGTGTGGCCTGGCATTTTAACTAATGTAATTCATTATGAAATAAATAATTTTTGTCTTAAATGCACCTTTGCAACATGTTTAATCAGGTGGACAATAATTACATGAAAATAAGGTTCATAACTTAGGACTGAGGTGAGTCAGATGCAGTAAAAACACCAAGGGCAAAAGCTTATGTTTCATCTGTCACTTCCTTGTGGCCACATGTACAGTTACTATTAGGAATTAAGCTAAATCCCCACTGAGTGCAGACACAATTTGGCTGCTTCATACAATCTATGAATTTTCAGATTCTGATAGATTTTTTTTAATGAACAAAATATACCACTACTTTCGTAGATACTAATAGCTACTAATTACTTTAGTTAATTAATTACTAATTACATTGCTCTCTTATGCAATGATGTCTATAGATAGGTTCTACATCATGACAATGTTCATTTGGCGGCAAAGCATAAATTAGGCTTACACCATAGCTACACCATAGCTTTGAGATAGAACTATAAATCAGACTAAATCAGAAAGTCTCTGGGCTATGGAAGAAAACCTGAGTACCCAATAAAAACTCACACAAACACAGGAGGGAACATGCAAATTTTGCACAAAAACACTAACTCTGTCACTATCTTGTATGTTGTCCTGTGTCTTTGTTTTGTTTTTTAAAATAATATTATATACGATATATTGTATACAATATATACAATATACAATATATACGATATATTGCAGGAGAGCATCTCTGCTGATTTGACTTTTAGTAAATTTGAAAGGATCCCTGCCCCTACTGTATAATTTACAATTTGACTGAAATTGTTATTGATGTTTTTCAGCAACCCTTTTCCCCTCTAGTTTCTCTACATTTTAGTCTTTGGTTGTTTTTTTTACCTATGGTTTTACCATCCTGCCTTTTTATCTATGAACCTGCTGCAGTGAGACGTTACAGTAGGACTCTTGTGCCGTGTCACATAGAGGAAAGGATAAATACCTTCAACCAAATTTTAAAAAATAAATAATGCTGTTTCTGGAGGCCACATCCTGTGGCTGGGAATGCCACTCAGAGAAAAAGCTCTGTTTGGAGCTTTTGCTGCATTGCAGTGGCCACCAACATCCAGGCATGCACCTTATCTTTTAGACTTGGCTGATATGTTGGGCTCCTCACAAGCCTTTGGACTCTCAGTTTTAAGCCGCTCAACTTGACCAGAAGCAACACGATCTCCCACACTCACCTCACACAGAAGAGAGCCTCTCTGCCCATTTCACTCAAGTGCTCATGGTCGACAGCACAGCGATAAGACAACCTGTTCACGTGTGGCATCTAACTCTATGAGTCATGGTCCAGAGTGCTTTTCATTCTGCACCTGTCACTGTAGTGGGTGGCCAGTTGCCACACTTGATTGGTTCTCTGAGCAGACAGAGGTGATTCTGCGGTGTTGTCAAAAAGGAAATGGAAAAAGAAAAATAGTTGAGATCCACCATCAACTGTCTTTGTAAGAAAGTGACTGCAGCAGAAAGGCAGTGGCAGCTCTGGTTCTGTTCAGTGATGAATTTGGACTGGTGAGCTACTGTAGACTAACTATAGAGTAGAAAGAACAAAAGAACTTGAACTGGACATTTTCAACTGAATCATCTGTCTGAATCATGACTGTGGTAGCATATGTAGTTTTTTTTAAAAAAACCATTCTTCTGCCATTAGTTGCACAGGGAATACTTTAAAAGTCACTTTCAATGAAAGCAGCAGACTTTTAGGACTTCATCCCTCATCCACAGAGAGAGTGAAAGCAACCAAGGTCTTATCTAAATGTTGACATTTAAATCTGATGGTAATATCTTGAGAAATTATGGTTTTAAGCCATCCCTTAATGGTGGGGCCCACGGATCGAAGTAAGCAGTCATCCTGTAGCAGGAGACATGATTCCCCCTAGAAACACAGAGAAGAGGGGAGACTTGATTAATAATATATCCAGAAGGGGAGATCATATGACAGCAGGAAATTAAACACACTAATACTGCGAATGGAGGACAGGGCGATCAGGACTTAATTAAGACTTTGAGGAGGAGAGGGCATGATTTAAGGCCAGACATGTACTACTTTCCTGCTGACATAAACGATGAGCTAAGGATTACAGGGGCACTGCAAACTGGGTGTGTTTCCAGAGACCTTGCGCCCTCTTATGACTCTTGTAATGAGCTGCTATTTCTGCCGAGGGGTAATTACCACCCTCCACATGTTAACATGATGTTAGTGTCGAGAGAAGAGTCAACTTTCTAATAATACATGTGTTGACAATAAGCTTTGTTTCTTCTCTGTCCAAACTCTGCAGGCAAAACAGATGACCACTTAAAATTGATTAAACGTAAAAAAAGAAAAACATCATGACTCTTTCACTGGCAACAATATGTTTATGTGAAGTTAAGTATTAGCGTCTTCCTTGTAAAGTCTCTTTCTTATTGCACAGTAGCCATTTGATGGAGATGCGCTACACATGACGAATGCTGCGGAAAGCTGGACAATTGCTCAGAGAAACTACAGGTGCAATCTATCACACAAGAGAAATTGAAGAAGAGGGAAATAAAAACTCCACTACTCTCGCTCAGATCTGAACAGCTGCATCATACATCGCTCTGGGGGGTGGTGGGAAAAGGTGGCTCAAGCTGCTATTTATCTTTGTCAGCATGTTTATTTTTATTTACACTTTATATTCAGCTATTCAAACATAATTTTATTTGCCACCACAGATTTTGCAAGGGTGCAGAAACAGTATATTGTGATATTTTCAGAGTTTGACCTCATAAGGCATCTGATATTAGGTGGAATGGGAAATTTCTCAACTGGTTTGTGCATGTTGCAAGATTGGGCAAGTTTATTTGAATAGCACACTTCATGTAGAAGATAATTCAAAGTGCTTTACATAAAATGATTTTGAAAATGCATTAAAAAAGTAAATTAAAAAAGTGCATTCTGGGAGTTTTTTCTACAGGTGAGGAGCATAAAAGCTAAATGTTGTCTCGCTGTGCTTGGTTCTGACTCAGGGTACAAAAAGTAGGCATGACCCTGACAACCCAAGGGTTCTGGTTGGTTCATAATGAAGAAAAGATGAAGAGAAGATGTATTTTGGCCATAGACAATTCAGAGACTTATAAACCAACAGCAGCATTTTAAAATCTACTCTGTGACAGACAGCAAGTCAGGGTATAGATCTAAGAACTGGAGTTATATGGTCCACTCTATTGGTGTAAGTTAGGACTCTGGTAGCAGCGTTCTGAACCAACTGAAGCTGTTTAATGGATTTATTTAGGGAGACCTGTGAGAACAGTGTTACAGTAATCCAGTCTGCTAAATATAAAAGCATGGACAAGATTTTTCTCAGTCTTGCTAAGGCATCAGTCTTTTAATACTTGATATGTTCTTTAGGTGATAATAGGATGACTTCACTACTGTCTTAATGTGGCTGTTAAAATTCAGGTCTGAGTCCAGAACCATATCCAGATTTCTAGCTTGGCTTTTGGTTTTTAGCTTCATTGCATGAAGCTGAATGCTAGCTTTTAATCTTTCTTCCTTGGTTGCAAACACTATTGTTTCTGTTTTGTCAAAATAGTTATTTGGTGCCACTCAGTTTTATTCAGAATGGGGGCCGACAGCTGTTTATGAGTGACCTGTCCAGACTATTCTTTTTTTAAAATGTCTTAATAAAGGCAGTTTTTGGCCTTGAGGAAAGATACCTGACAGCAGAGATGTATTAACATCTACGAGATCTGAGGCCATAGAATGTGAAAGACTTTTAAAAAAACTCTGTTGGCAGAGCATCATGGTAGCAAGTGGTAGAAGTATGATGTCATCTAGATTCTTGTGAGTGACTGGACAAAATTGTGTCATAGTTTCTTTTACTTGACTCATAGGTGGCACACATTCTGCCTAGCACAGGAGCACTCACAGACTGATTTTCTGAATTTTGTCAGTAAAGAAAGAAGTAAACTCATTGCAGGCATGGTTGGATATAACAGTTGACACATATCAGTATATGCCAAACTAAATATACTTCTTTAACAGAAATGCAACTTTTCCTTTTTTTTTTTTTTAAATCAATTACCAAGTCAGGTGTAACCTCAGAGAATTGTTTAATATGTTGCATTTTTTCTCACATGGGTGAGATTGTAGAATTTTAATTATATGTTCTAGAATTACAATAATAGTATCCTATAGTGTCTTTCTTTATTTCTGATGGAGGAATCAGTTCATCTAATAGTGAATCAAGTTTGATTGCTTGTTGATGTAGCATTCAGTCATGATGATTAAATATGTCCACATAATGAGTTTCACTTTGAGTAGAATTGTGCAGCTAAAAAAATTCAACAAAAAACATGAAAACTGATATTTGCTTTTCTGATTAGACTCTTTTCCAGAGCCACATATCTCTCATCCAACTAGTCCCTTCTTCCTCTGGTTCCCTTCCCTACCTTTTCCCCCCCTTTCCATAGATGGTGGATGTAAGGTTGATAAATGGAGCTAATTGCTTTATGGCACGGCTGGCCTGATGTTGGCAGTGCAATCAGCCTGAATGAGGAGGCCTTGGGGAGGCCATTACCCTTCCTATTGTTATAAAGGACAGGAGGACAAGGCTAGGCCAATTCTCCCTGAAGGTACTGGGTCAGAAAGCGACCCTCTGGCACCGCACGCGGTGGTAGCCTTTGAAACACACATTTAAGAATACATGGAGGTGTACGTCAGCTTTGAAATTAAATAAAAGTTTGTGCAGTTCCATTTTTTTTGGTGCCATTTATGAAATGACTTTCACAACCCTACTTCAGTAAAATAGCATAATGTGACCAGAATTTTCAATCACATTCATGTTTAGTTGAAATACCTTCCATAATCATTTTATAGTCACACTGAATGAATATGTGTAATGCCAAATATGTCATTTCTTGAATGCACATAAATTTAAATCATGATGTGCACTGGTCTTCATTCCAGCCACATCAGTCAGCTGTTTTGAGCAAACATCTGACAAAAGCCATTTTTATCTCACAGTCCAGCACCGCAGGAACATGGTGGTGAACACTGTAGAGCAATTGCTTTTACAAATCAAATAAAGTCACAAAAGAAAAGCAGAGCTGAATTGAAATATGAGTGAATTGTGTACTTATTTATCAGGAAGTGAGAGATCTTTATCTTGCAAGCCTGCTGGACTCATTTCAGAGCAAAACTGCAGTTATGAGAGAATCCATCCTACCAGGCTTCAGGATGGTTTTAGGTGAGACAATGGCCAGCAAATGTGGCTCGCAAAGAGGAGAAACATTGCTGCCACAGCTGCCTATCCTAATCCAAACTGAAACTTTTAAAAGTTATCAGTGCAACTGGTGCATGAATTTACAGAAATGTTTATTTCAAATCCAAGCATACCTGCTGGATGTGTAACTAAGTAGATTTATAATCACCGTATTGATCTACTAAACGTTTTAAATGTCACCTTTACTTGTCCAGTCACACATCATGAGTTATACTCAAAGTTACCATTCATTGCCAACAGCACCCATAAAATGAATGGATTGCCTACATTCTGAAAGAGCAGAAAGTCAGGCTGTGTATATCACTGTGGAGCATGGCCCGCTAAATTTGATAAGCATGGTAGCACTGTCATAAACATTTAATTAAAGTTAGATTTAAAAAGAAAACATTGTTGTTCTTTTTTCTTTCAGTGGGCTAAAATGTTTTGATGAACTGTATCTAGAAAGGCATCAACTTCTTGAGAAAGTCAGAGAGACTATTTTACTTTATCATATTAGGTGTCATAATAATGACACCTAAGATGATTGCAATCAGAGCCATTGTGCCCTGAATGTGTGGAGGGCTCTTTAGAATTACTTTCTTTGAAAATGTTATTTTACTCAGGCTTTTAAATATGAACATCTTTAGCAATAGGAGGTACATTACAGTCAAAGCTTGTCTTGATTTAGAGCCACAGAAATTTTAAAGGCAAACAACAGGTTCATTAAAAGGTCATACTGAGACAAAAAATAGAGAGTAGAGTGACTAAGACAGGATATGCTAAAGTGGCTGTTGACTTGTTAGATTTTAAATGATCCCAATGGAATTTCTTCAAGAATGGGAAAACATCCATCCATCCATCCATCCATCCATCCATCCATCCATCCATCCATCCATCCATCCATCCATCCATCCATCC
>JAOWBL010000021.1:12043592-12063143 GCA_028564865.1 Zenarchopterus dispar | reverse complement strand
CATCCATCCATCCATCCATCCATCCATCCATCCATCCATCCATCCATCCATCCATCCATCCATCCATCCATCACCTTATCCTGTTCAAGATCATAAAGGTTGGCTAATGAACAACATGTAAATGTTTATTATCATTTTTTTTACCCAAATATACGTAGTATTACAATTTCATGATAATAAAATTAATTCACCCTTTACACTGAAAAAGATGAATAAATTCTGTGATGGACTGGTTGCCAGTCCATCACAGAATCACACTGACACAAGCAAGGCAAACAACTCACACTGACTACTATGGAGGAAATGAGATTCACTAATGTATTTGCACTGTGGGACAAAGCTGGAGCACCTGGAGAAACACACTAAACTCCCCACAAGAATGTACCATTTTCAAACCATTTATTTATTTATTACTATCAATATATTCTAGTGGTTGCCTAAATGTCAAATGATTTTTCCTTTACCATTGTGGATTCATACAAGTAATTATGACCTACATCTGCACTTGAAGAATAAGGGATCTATTATGTTTGTAGGAGTAACTGCATGTAAGGAGCCATTGAACTGAAGGTTGCAGGGAGGACTTTATTTTTCTAAAGTATTTGTAACACCACAGTGTTGATTTCTAAGCCACACAAAGCACTTGTGCTAAGCCAACCAAAAAGTGAGAAAAGTCTCAATATAAGAGGTTCCCTGATGTTGATGTCACCAGTGGTAATCAATAAAATGGCATCTCAGTCTGCTGATGGTGTTGTAAAAATGATGTATTTTAATCTTTACCATTATTCCAATGTTATCCAGACAACAAGCCCTGGGTAACAAAGGATGTTAGCCCATTTTAAATGATAAGACAAAGGCTATAAGAGCTAACAACAAGGAAGAATTGAAAACCATCCAGACACATCTCAAAACAAAGATCAAAGAGGCCAAGATGCAACATGGGAAGAAGCTGGAGTGGAAACTCCAGAAAAACTACACCAGAAAGATCTATAAAGGCATGCGGATCATCACTTCTCTCAGATCAGCTAACAGTAGAGGCGTTGAAGTCTCAGTGGACTGGGCCAACAAACTTAATCTGTTCTTCAACAGATTTGACATGGTAATGCTTTCACACCCTGCTGATCCTGGACTCTGGATACTTAGCACTTCTTTCTATGCCTCTATCCTTTCCCTCCATCCTCCAGATGTCACGGCTACCACCACTGCTAGTACAGTAAACATCAGAGCAGTTGATGTGAGAAGGCAGCTGAGAAGACTCCATTCTGGGAAGGCTGCTGGTCCAGACGGTGTCAGCCCCAGAGTGCTTAAAGCCTGTGCATCGCAGCTCTGTGGAGTACTGCAACAATCTTCAGCATGAGCCTGAATCTTCAGTATGAGCCTGAGTCTGCAGAGGGTCCTTGTGCTATGGAAGACATCCCACTTAGTTCTTGTTCCAAAGAGACCATGCAGTAGAGGCAAGGACTACAGACCTGTGGCACTAACCTCCCATATCGCAAAGACCCTGGAAAGACTTGTACAAGAGGACCTTCGACCCCTGGTCCAACCACACTTGCACCCTCTACAGTTCACCTACCAGCCCTGTATTGGCATTGCCATCATCCACCTGCTGAACCACATCTACACTCACCTGGACAGTACAGCGACCACTGTGAGAGTCATGTTTTTTGTCTTCTCCAGTGCTTTAAACACCATCTAACTCATTCTTCTGGGTGAGAATATCCTGGATTGTTGACTACCTGACCACTAGATGACTGTATGTGTACCTGCAACACTGTGTCTGACAGTGTGGTCAACAACACTGGAGCCCCACAAGCGACTGTTCTCTCTCATGTCCTTTTAATCCTTTACAACACATAGTTCAGCTACCGTATTGAGACCTATCACATCCAGAAGATTTCTGATGACACAGCAGTGGTTGGATGTATCAATAAGGGCGACGAGAGGTAGTACAGGACTATTGTGGACAACTTTGTCACACAGAGTGAGAAAAACCCCCTTCAACTTAATGTGACAAAGACAAAGGAACTGGTGATGGACTTGAGGAGGACCAAGGACCAGGTAACTCGTGTTGGTGTTGGAGTGGAGAACACCGTCCAGGTTAAGGTAATCTTGGACAATGAGTACCACCTGCTGTATAACACCCTGATTGGACACAGGAGTACTTTTGGTAGTAGGATAACCCCTCCTAAATGGACTACTGAGTACCATAGGAAATCCTTCCTGCCTCTGGCCATCAAACTGTACAACTCCTCACTTTAACAGTCAGATGGTGAGAAGGAGAAGAAAACCAGACTTTAACTTTAAACAACTGTACAACAAGTGCAATAACTTATATAAAGATTCACTGTATATTTTCTTAGTTTTATATTCCTTTATTTATTCTTGTTCATTGATAGTATACTGTGGTCAGGGTTTTGTGCTAACATGTTCTTTAATACTTTCTGGAGTAGTGCAACTGTACAAAAAGTATTTTCCCCTCAGGGGTCAATAGAGTATTCTGATTCTGATTCTGATCATTTTCTACTCCAAATATTTTCCCAAACCAAACAATGCTATGATCTAAAGTAAAGTATGGATGGACTTAATTGTTTTAAAAAGCTATGTACTGTTATTGTCTGAAAAATAAAGATAAAGCCATAGCTTTAGAAATAAGGTTTTCTGGAAGACAAAAAAAAATTACTCTCTGAATATATCTCTCAATTGTTAAGTCTACAGGTTTGGGTTATGCTGGCTTTGTAAAAGGGTGGGTAGGGGGATGTTCAACTTTCTGCTTCTGCATAGATCTGGCCATTTGGTGACAAATACAGGATTCACAAAATTATCTGAATGTTCCAGTTGCCATGGGAAAAATAAGGCAATGGGAACAGAGTCTGCTGTGAAACCTGTCTCATGACTGGAATGGAAGGGTTAAACTTTTTGCTATTTAACCACAAATCTACAAGTTTTCTGACACAATTAGATGCTTCATTTAAATGTTCTTAACACATTTTGACAGGTTTCTAATTTAAAAAAAAAATCAATTTTTATTGTTATGTCATGACGAACTTGGAGTTGGTGAGGAACGATGAATATGGATGTATCCATAGTATTATCTACCTTTTAAGAAACTGGAACAAGAGCATTTTCCCATTTTTCACTGTTCTTTCAGCTTGTTCATTTGGTTCATATAAGGCTCAGTTCCACCCTTGTTAACATAGCACAGGAATTTATGCTGTTGCCAAGAAAACATAGAGAACACTCCCTCAACAGCTGCAGGAATGTTGAGTTCCCTCCAGCAGTCCCTACAGTGTAAGCAGTAGCTAATTTGCAACCAAAGGTCAATGTAATACAGTTTTGTACTGTAGTTAAAAATGAATTATGTGAGCCTGCGATTTGAATAACCCCAAACATTTACGCCTTTGCATTTTTAAGTCATTGTATTTTATCATGTGCCAAATGAGCCCATTTCACAAACAGTGGCAAGACCTGAAGTAAGGAAGCCCAGCTCTTTGTGAAACTGTGAGATCTGAATACTTGATTTAAAGACTTGAATTTGAACACCTTGTTCTCCTAGTTCCTGATTTATTTATAATATAAGCAATAAAACACATTTTTCATCACCTACATTTTAGAAATATATATTTTCATATAAATATGTATTATATAGAAATTAAGGAAACATTAAGAAAAAAATGTGTAAAAAAATAATTTTTGACTCCCTCTTTTTGTTTTATATCAATGTCAATTTACCAGTGATTATAATATGATTATTTATAATTTTCCTTTTTGTGTCTCACAGACAACTTTTCTCTCATCCATGTTCAGTGTTGTGTACACAATACTGGACAACACAGTGGCAAGTTCAACTTCATTAAATAGGCTGATTGGTTGCTGAAAATAATGACGACACCTGTGATACTAATACAGTCTTTGTACTTTCCAATGTCATCACTACATCAACGCATAAACATGCACTTTTTAGAATACATTGTACTCTAAAACTCAGGACATGCTCACAGGGCATGTGGAGATTACAGGAATAACATAAGTGATTTCTTTCTATTGGCTTGATTCACTGTGTATGTTATACCTAGAGCTCTTATTCACTGATCTTGTTCTTTTGAAATTTCAGCCGGCTGCTGTGAACAGTCTCAGGATAGGTGAGGGCACATGGGCCTGACCCCGCACCCCAAACAATTGCTTTTGTGTTGGTAACCAGAAAAGAGCCCACTGAGCTGGGGACAAATGGCATCTATATGATAGAACTCTATATGATAGAACTGCACCCAGCCCTATTGTCTCACCGTCCTCATGTGAAGACTGGATGGAATTGGAAACAGAATTGGACCACGTGTCATGTTCCGGATCTTTTGTATTTCCAGCCAGCCCTGAACCCATCCTGGTGATTGCTCCCTGATGAGTAATCCTTTGCACCGTGGTTTCTTTTTACTTAAGTCGCAGATTTCTGCCTCTTCGTTTTCTCTTGTTTGTATCCAGCTGTGTTATTCCTGTTTTCTCCTTGAGTTTGGTGTATGACAAGTTTCTGTTTTCTGACAACAATTCTGCCTGTTCCCTCCTGGATTTACCCTGATTGGATTTTTTTGTTTCATCTGGTGTTGAATTTGGACTGTTTTTGGATTAAAGATTTCAAAATTATGGATTACCTGTTTCTGTGAAGTCTACTTGTGTTTCTTCTGACGTTAGACTTGGACTGGTTTTGGATTAAGGATTTTGGATTTACAGATCAACCCATCTGTGAGGAGCTTTCTGTTACAGAGACACATCCTACCTATGTTGACAGATATGTTGACAAACAACCATACACACTCGCATCTCTGAAGAAATTTTGAATCCTTAATTAATCAACCTAACATACATATTTTTGGACTGTGGGAGCAAGCCAGAGTAACTGGAGAAAACTCATACAAGCAACTGGAGAACATGGAAACTCCACAAAGAAGGTGTATTTCCACTAGTGGGAGTTCCAATTGGTTTTTGTGTGGCCAGGCCGTTTACGCTTGTGTCCACTATCGAGAACAGCCCTGTAAAAGTTGCCTTCCAGAACCTTTATAGGGTGAAAAGCGTGCCTGTGGTAGGAGAGGTACTCAGGTTGGCCAACAGCAACTCAGTCTCTGCTGATCAGGATTTTTAAATCACATTCAAAACTCTCACATGAACATAAATCATGTACACAACTCCATTGAACCATTTGGACCATTTGGATCTCTTTATTTTGTCTCCTTGTATGGTGCTGAATGTTTGCAAACGTCAAAAAATCTGCATTACTGCCATCTTGTGGTTAGCTGTGCTGTTTTTCAGTCAATAGTTCTTTTGTGGCACTACAGTGTAATGGAATGTAAACATGCCTAGAAAGACCCCTGCTGGGCCTAGGAATTGAACTACGAACCTTCTTACTGTGAGGCAGCAGCCCCAAGCAACAATAATTTCAGCTTTTTTTGTTTGTATTTGCATATCGAAATAAAAGCGGAAATCACTATTGGATTTTTAGTTTTCTGATGGTCCCTGACTAAATAATGTGTTATGTGATATTATGTGGTTTGTCAGGAATTTCACTGTGATTTATTTATTAATCTCATTTTCATTTCTTTACAATTGGGTATCATGAATCAGGCAAAGTCATGATTATTTAGTTTGATGACAAACCATTCTTAGGTTCATGTGCAAACTCTTTCTGCAGGTTAAAACAAACATAAGTGGACGAATAAATATAACATATGAGGCATCTATTATAGTTTTCAGAAGTTTATACATAAAATACAAAGATATTCAAAGTCATAGTTATTTGTCTTAAATTTCCAATTTTTACTAAGATTTAAATAGATATTTGGGGAAAATCAAATGGCAGAATAGCACAATCCCCCAATCATACCACAATTAGTTGTAGCAACCAATATATTAATTTACAACTTTAAAATGCTCCCTGCAGTGTTTCACTCAGTCTCTTATCTTGGACTGTTTCATTGGTATCCATCCAGAGGGAACAGCAAAGACCATCTGGGCCAACATTATTTCCAAGGAGACAGGGGCAATCATCCCTAAGAAATTAAAGTCAATACACACGTCTCTTGACTGCTGAAGAACCTTGCAAACTTTTGAATTTAAAATCAATAAAGTTTTGATTCATGAGACTTCACACAAGTCAGTGAACTTTGTGTTGCATCTCTTTCTGACTATGGTGCTTTTGTTTCCACAACTAACAATGGCAAATTAAGGCACAGAATTTTCTATGACTTATGACATTTATCTCCGAGCAAAGTGATGTATATATTGTGTGTGTGAGAGAGAGAGAGACCAAAAAAAAAAAAGCATCAAAATTACTATTTTATCCTTCTTCTCATTGACTTTATTTCATTTGTGAATAGACATCCTTTTTTTATGCCAGGTCTGCAATATATTTTCGGAAGAATTGGCATGGGGCCAATTTAGCATTAGCAATGAGACAAAAAACACACTAATGATGTCATTTCAAATTGTGAGCATAATGATGATTTGATACAAAAGCAGTATACATGAAAGAGTCCGAGGAGCAAAGATGGTCAGAGGATTGATGTAGTTTTCTTGATTTTTTCACTTTTATCACTTTTATTTCTTTCAAGCAGTTATTAAATTAGACTTCCTTTATAGTTTGGAATTGCAGCCTATGATTTGGAAGTGATTTTAATTTTCATTTATGTGTGAACATGTATATGTGTGGATCTGAATGTTTGGACTTTTTTGGTGCTGCCAGTTTCTATAGTGTAAAATACTTTGATCTTTGTGTCAGAAAGAGATGTTCTATTTAAATAAAGATGAGGTTGCAATGAAAGGGTCTTTGCTTATTTCATTTTTTCGTGAGTTCAGGTGCTTGGAGCTTAAAGAAATTGATTAAAGCAGCATTTTTTGCTGTCAGACGAGTCATTAACAGCTGTCAAGCTACATTTATAACAAGTGTGAATTTCCACAGAAAATGTCTATATTATATTAGTCTGTGAGGTAATTGTCAATCCTTTCTCTCCCTGTAGGCTTTGAGGGTGGCCAGGCTGACAGATAGATTGCTGTGCTCTGCATATCTGAGGTCGGGAGCATTGATCTCTGGGATTAATGCTGGTCCCAGTGGAGTTGATGGCCATCAAAGAGTCTTTCTGTAATTACACATTTACATGGGTCTACTATTTCAAAAAAAGTGCTGACACACAGTCCCCACTGTTGTATAGCTACTCATTAAAGAAAATAATAATTTCACTCCACACAGTTCTTCTTTGCACAATAAAAATTATAATTTTATTCTTCACACATGCAGTAATTTAGATCATGTGTTAATACATTGTCTATACACGTTTTCTGCATAGAGCCACATAAAATTGATAGTAGGTAAAAAACCAGCAACATGCTGATAGCCAAAAGGCAACATGCATGCACTGATGACCAACAGGTAACATGTAATCACTATTTTATTGGCAAAATGAAAGTTGATATATTGATAAACTCACTCTAAAATTCTCCAGAGTGTTATTTAGCCTAAGGTACTTGACGCAGTCAGTAATGCACTCCCAAGATGATCTCACAGGCGATCAGTGGGGTTAAGGTCTGTATTGCTGGTAGGCCATGTCATCCTCTCCACTTCTAAATTCCAAATGCCAAGAAGCATTGTTACAACAAAGAAATAATCTACCAAACACAAGTTTCTTCACTTTTTGTGCTATGTTTATAATTTACTGAAGAATTATGAAGCCAGATGGGAAAAAAGTCCATGTGGGTCATACTAAAGACATCTTTATTACTTTTATAGAACTTAAGAGGGTAAGTTGCAGCCGGGAGCTGCTAGTTATGAACCCTCATCCATAAATGTGCAGATCTCTATGAAACCTGCCTTGAAAGTTTACTAGTGTTAACACAATGCAAACAGTGAATGCCGTAAGCATTGACATTAGATAAGAAACTGTTACTGCACATCAGACTGGAAAAGGTTATTAAAGCATTTCCAAATTATTTGGTTGGCAAATCTGCATCTGAAAAAAAAAAAACACAGAACTTCTGTAACATTGTCCTCTGGGCATATGAGACCAAAGTGGAGTTGTTTGACCTTAATGGCCAGTGCCATATTTGGAGCAAACTAAACAAAGATTTTCCACAGAAACAGTGCATACTCATTTTCAAGCACAGGAGTGGAGGAGTAATTGTTTGGGGTTGTTTTACAGTTTTACATTGAGTTGACTATGATCTCTGCTGTATACTGGAGTATTTTACAGGTAAATGTGAGGCCAGTTGCCTGAAAGCAAAGGTTTGGTGGAAACTGGCTCATGCAATAGGACAATGATTTGCATCAGAAAACCTGAAAAAGGAGAAAAGAACCAAGGCTTTGGGATAGCCTCGTCACAGTCCAGATTTCAAGCCTTCCTACTACAAGTTATTGAATTGTAGGGGTTAGGCAGGATGGCCCAAATAAGTTTTTTTTTTTTTTTGCTTCATTTTTGTTAAATTCAGTCATAATGAAGTTTGTATTTTCCTTTTACACATGCCTCTGTGTACCTCATGCTGACTTTTAGATTTTCACTTTGTGGTAGGAGCATCTTTTATAATATAATTTTGACAGTTTACAAACTAGCCTCAATGATGCTTGCTTTGTAAATAAAAGAAGACACCACATTCCTCAGTGTCCCTACCTCTGTTTAGAAAAAACATAAGGAACAGAAGTTGCCTTAATTTATGAGATTCTTAACAGAAACTGTACTTAAACTAAAGCAGGTATTGTGTTATCCAACCAATACAGTGATTTAATGATGGAATGGTACACACTTTGTCACGCACATGATGTACCTGTTGAATAATTGATGTTGGTGTTTGCTTTTATTAATTGGCTGAGGTGCTGCTAACACTGATCCATGTCAAGGACAATGAAGAGCTGGCTACAGATAAGCTGTCTCTGTAATTACTATTGACAATGCTTTAAAGGTAATTCATGAAAGAGCTCATGAGGTATCAGTCTTTTTTCTTACAAATAATGCAACAGAAAGCAAAAGATTATTTCAATGAAAGAAAAAGAAAAGAGTCACATTAAGGGAGATTTAAAGAGAATGTCTCTTTACTTTTTGGCCCAGTGGTTGTCAGTAGAAATGGATATTCGAGCTGTCAATAAACTTTGGTTAATATGAGAAATCAAAATGATTACTCAGAATTGTATTTTTAATGGTTTTCACTTAAATTTTATATTATAGCATGGCATATTAAAGTCTTTATAGTGAAGTGATTTGCCAGCTAACTGGTCACTTTCTTGCAGAGTATTAAAGGCATCTCTATAGCTGCACCGGTTTGGCAGTTTTGTGAGTCTCTGGATAACACAGTGGAAGAGAGTTGCTGATTTTTTTTCCAACACAAGCCAGCAGTCCATTGCTATCTCAGAAAAAGTATGTAAAATGATTGTTTTTTAATGTCCAACATATTTTAAATAAGTCAGTTGTTTAGGAAACGTCTCTTTAATAAAGGTGTTGTTATTTAATGCTCCCTAAAAAATGCTTCCATCGCACACTATGTTCTTCAGTCACTGAAGAGAATAGTGTTCTGCTAAAGTCAATAATGTCTGATGGAATAAAACTCATGCTTACCAAGTTTATAACCCACAGCTGTTGTTTTACTATTCTGAAGGCCTTTGCTTTACTCTGGTGAGTCTTTTCCAGACAGGTGAGAGCAGCAGAAATTTGTTCCATCTGCACTCTCTAATGGGATTGGAGCTACACACTGTCAAACCACAATTACCCCTGGCAGAGCTGCTGGTAAAATCCTGTGCATGACGCATCAGTCTGCTGTAAAGTAACTACTGAAATCTCCATGGTGATTGGCAGATGCAGAGCTAAAATGAACAAACAAGTCATTTATGCATTCTCTCTCATCCCAACAGAGTGCTCCACAGGTGCACCAAGCCTGTTGTGCCTTCACATGAAAAATAGTCCTGGCACCCCACTGGTCCACAGAACAGGGTGCCCTCGACTCCAAAACAAGCAGCACTGCTGAGCTCACAAAAAAAGGAAAAAGTTAAAAAAATAAAGTAAAACTTTTTCTAATGTGGCTCTATGACACTCATGTTTTTCCTCTGTATATTATTAGAGAACTTTGATATGTCTTTGCTGTCATTTTTAGCTTTGTAATGATCAATAATCATGATAACATTATGAATATCTGAAGTTTTTTTAAAATTAATACATTCTTAGCTAGAATTTTTAAGTGGTGCAATGATCCATTAATCTATACTGTATGTCGATTTAGGGATGAATGATCTAATGAATGATCCAGTATCATTGATACTAAATGAAAATATCAGCCATCAATACATGTAATCCTCATAAACACATCTCATCAAGTAGTCCTTTGTCATCTATTTTATTAGAGGAACAGACTGTTTTTCTTTTAACTGTCTAGTCAAACCCTGAGATGAAAATGTTAAAGGATATTTTAGTTACTTACCTTAATTTTATATGAATGGAAGTGTTATTGTCTCACATTGATCCAAAAAAAAGAAAAACAAAACAAAACAAAACACTGGAATCAAATCAAATCAAAACTGTATTTTTCTAATATCAGCTAACAGAATTATTATCCAATTAAATCAATATAATATTGCATTGTGATGAAACTTGTGATCAACACTCAATACATGAAAAAAAAATCTCCCTATAATTTTATTAAAACATAAATAAATAGAAAAATACCTGGCCATTTGCAAGTTCACCTAAACAATCTTGATTACATTTCTTTCAAATACCAATTGCAGCTCTTTCTGCATTATGTCAGGCTCCTTGAAAAAAGAAAATTAAGCTTTTATTTTTTCTGGTTACTTGGTGGTTGACAAAGAACAGGAAGGAAACTTGGGGAGAATAGTCATAAAAGACAGATATTTTAGAACGATCCACTATTTTATTTCTCTCCCACTACACTGTATGCACTTTGTGGGCTGCTTTCAATGCATTTTTTTTTTTTTGACATTCTAAATATTCTAGTACTCTTGCAGAGAAGGATTTACTTAATCCTTCACCATCCAGGCAATCTATGCGCTAAATAAATTTCTTGCAAAAAACTTCGCAACTCATCCAAAAGACTCTTTTAGTTCCACATGCATCTTAAAGTGTCAGTGGCCTACAGTAGGTTCAATGCCTAATTCTCCCAAAAAATAACAATATAACAGCAATAAAGGTAACTTTACTTAATCTAAAACACAAAATTAAAACTTTTTTTTTTGTCATAACTGCACTTTTCCTGTGTGTAATGAAAAATGCCTGCTTAATCAGTATTGTCTGAGTTCATGGGAAAGTCATGTTAAGAAAAGAATGCCTGTTTTATTTTGATTTATTTGCTCACTAATGAATTTGTTTTCTATTAATTTCATTTTTACATTTTTTACCTTACATGTGTGTATGTGTATTGTAAATTTCTAATTCTGTGTCTCTGCTGGAGATTGGCTTGTACTTGAGTAGTGGCTGCAACAGTGGCTATAAGGGGATTGTGAGACAGGGATACTTTACTGGACTGTGCCTTTTCTTGTATATGCCCTGTGTGTTTGATGTTCTAAACGTTCCAATAAAAATGACTAGGGGGAAAAATAACCGTTTCTGTCCTTGAGATATGTTTAGGATTTTATAGTAACTACATACTTGATAAAAATGAAAAAAAAAAAAACAAAAAAAAAAACACAACCTTGTGACTTTTTCTGGAGGCCGCCTGGGTCTGAAATGTTTCATTCAATGAAAAGGTTCACATCATTGATATGGGTAAGAATAGAATTATCCATTCTCTCCATCCTTATCTATAGCAAATACATTTTGCATCAGGAATTGCTTTCTGTAGTTGTGTTTTATGTCAACTTTTTTAATTCAATAATTACTTCAAACACCAAAATATATCCCTTCAAGCATAGAAAAAGGCATTATTGTATAACGTACCATTTAAATCATTAAGTCTGACGGATGCCATTAAGAAGCTACAGGCTGGCAAAGAGAACAAAGCACCTTATAAAGTGTACGCTTACAAAGACTGCAGTTCAACACTTGTAGATAATTAGAAAGAGAAACTTACATTTATCTCACGACTTGTTTGAAAGATGTGCAACTGGGTCAAAAAGAACACCCTCACATCCCCATACACACTGGATTGCACTGAGCATAACGGACTGCAGGCTATGTTTAATGTTTTGCATAATGACAGCAATGTCATTTAATGCTCTGAAACATGCTATGCATAGTTGATTTTTTTATATTGTTTGTCAGAGGCTGTTGAAAATTAATAAGTAGCTACGTCACTAAGATTAAGGTGATTAATGTAACCACATTTTGCTTGCTCCTTGACCTTGCAGCTGATACAAAGCAGCTGATACAAAGCAGCTGAAACATGTGGGTTTTCATTTGGTTATAAGCTTTCGGGACAGTTTGTGATTGCAGAGACGTACTATCAAGAAAATAAATGTATTAACAGACCTTTTCTTGGAAACTGCCTGAATTTTCATTTGCCTCGGTGTTGTACACAGTTGTACGAAAATCCATCTGGAGTGCTTGGTCATTATGCTGTTAAGTTTCTGCTTAAATGAGCAGAATATCCTCGCAGCTGGGCTTTAGGTAGGCTACAGCACACCAAAATAATGGCAAACTAGCTTCCATTGAAGTGAAGTGACTCACATCATATTCAGCTGAAGGGCCTCTCCCTGTCAAGCTTGATTTACTATCATCTGTCATTTTGGAGAAATGGGTAATGCTGCTTATTCCACCAAATATGCATGTATCAGAGCAGGTGAAAAACATGGTTAATCAAGGCTTGCTAAAAGGCATCACACTAACGTGTGCTTGCCATAAAGTGTCACCCATATGTAGTATGACTGGAATAGGCAGTTAGAAAGGCATTGCAAGCTGATATTATTGACAAATCAGTGAGCTAAAGAAAATTGATTTTGTCCTCGCATTTGTCTTGATTGTGTTTTGTTTATGTTTGCCTTTGGACCTGCACCATTAACTCATTGTCGTTGTTATTATCTGCTATACCACTGCCGTGTGTGAGGCATATGCTTCCATCAAACTCTCATTAACCTTGTCTCTGATTATGTCCTGCACGGTGAGATTACTCTCTGAGATTCCCCTCACAACAGAGTGGCCATTTCCAGCTCGATGATGATTAACAGTCCAAACAAACAGTTGCCCTCCAGGCACTGTTAAGACAACTGAGGACATACAACGTGGTCTTCAGGTGCTGGGAGAAATGAAACATTTTTTTCTATATTTTTGTCATAAAATATAGAAAAAATGTGGTTCAGGGAGCATGGTAGCTTGGTGGTTCACCCTGTTGCCTCACTGTATGAAAGTTCCTTGTTTAAACTCCTGGCAGGGGTCTTTCTGTGTGGGTTTTCTCTGGGTACTTTGGCTTCCTCCCACAGTCCATAAGTGTGCATGCCAGGTTAATTGGTGATTTTAAAATGTCTGTGTGGTTGTCCATCTATCTGAAGTCCTGCAATGGACTGACAACCTTTCCAGGGTGTACCCCTGGCTTTCACCTAAAGAGAGCTGGTACCAGTCTCCAGCAGAGCCATATGACCCTGAAGGAGGAGTAGCCAGTATGTATAGATGGAAATTAATTAAGTTTCCTCTTGTTGCATGATAAATGGAAATCCAGATGATGCTAAAGGATAAATTTGATATCTAAGCATTTGATTTTATTTAACTATACATCCATCTCTTCTGTGTCCTTGGTCCGCTGTGGGACCTTCTCTTAGCTTGACACCATTTTTAATTCTGCCACTTCACAGCTGGCTGGAGACTGCCCCAGGGAGAGCTGGAAATCACAGTTTAATGATGTCAGCAGGACCAAATAATCAACAATACACAGAGACGAAATCCTGAGGCTAACAAACTAGACACCTTTTACCCCTTAGGATGTGCAATGACGTCTGTCTGTAAAAGTAATAAACAGAACTGGTGACAAAAGGCAGTCCCACCCAAAATGAATCAGACTTACTGGCAATATGGACCAAATGCTTGTTCTGTTTGTATAGAGACTGAAAGCCCCATAGCAACAGACCCAGTGCCCCATTATCCCAAAGCAACCCCGGCAGAATACCACAAGGAACATGGCTGAATGCCTTCTCCTTGACCACAAAGCACATGTGGACAAACTCTGGAGTTGCTGACAGCTGCAGTTTACCCAACCTCCAGACAGTGAAATTCCTGTTGGTTCAGAACATTTTCTAAATTCTTACTTTCTTCAGAACAATATCTAAACAGTTTAAAAGCACCTTGGTAATACATTCTTGCTGGCCTGCTTGTTTGCTCACAAGAATCAAAGAACAACCATACATGCAGCATGCATAATTGTAAATGTGCCATAAATAATATGGAGAATGAAGTACATTCTACATGCTGGTCATTGTTATTATGTAGTATGCCAGCTTAAAAAGAACTATGCTACAGAACAAATAGAAGCCATTCACTCTAACCAGCTTTTTCTGTTGTGGTCCTTTGTATTGTTAGGTTCTTCATGTGATATAGACCAGTCAGCTGCACACCACACATTTTCTCAGTGGTAACAAACCATCCTAGTACCTTCATCATACTGCAAATTGTTCAGTAGTTTGCATACTGGATATTATGCCCTGCATTTTGGTAAAGTCAGTATACATTAGTAATACTGGATGCAGCTATGAAAACTGCATTTATTTCTGTCCTCTAGGGTTAGAGCATTGTAAGAACATTTTCAAAGGACTTTGCAAAATTTGCAATTGTTTGTTCAGAACAGTCTCTGAAGTAGTACTTTGATCATAAGATTGAAGAATTTCAAAACAACTTTGCATCAGGTTTTTGCTGGCCAGTTTGATCAGAGCACTTTTGAAATGATTCAGCACAGTCTCTCAACAATCTAAAAGCAACTGTGAAACACTATTTTGAGAACCGTCTTGTTAGCTAAGAACAAATAAGAATATGAAAGTGACTTTGCAACCCTTTATTGTTTTCCTGTCTAATTGTTAATAGCAGTATTCTGGGTCTTCAGGACCATCTGCACTATATATTTTAGATTCATCAATACACATGACCCAAATTAATGGGTTACTGACAGATTTGCGTATAGATGCTGATAACCAGCTGTTAATGATCCATCCATTTGAAACAGTTGTTTTGGAACAGACGAACATTACAAATATTTTGGGCAGTGGGTGTTGAGGACAGAGGTTGAAATAACACTTAAAACACTGTCTGAACAAGTCAAAAGCCACCTTGCAACAGTTTTGTTTGTTTGTTTTTTTTGTTTGTTTTTTGACAACTAGCTTGTTTTCTGAGATTTTATAGGAAGTGAAAATGACTGTAACATTTTCCAGATGAATTGATGTTTGCTCAGAATGCTCTCAGAACATTTCAAACAGTTCTTTGCAGCTGTTTGTCACTAGCCTGCCTGTTTGTTCAGAAAACTTCATGAACAGTTTAAAGGGCACTTTACAAGACATTGCTGCTGGTCAGCAGGTTTGCTCAGAACACTAAGAACAATTTGACATATCTTTGCATCCCTTCGCTTTTACCTTTTTGGATTGTTCAGCAATTTCTGAATTTGATAATGATTCTGAAACACTTTGCTGGCCTGCTTGTTTGCTTCTGGCACTTTTCTAAACAATTTGTTTGTTCAGAACACCCTCTGAAAGATTTGAAAATGACTTAGCATCACTTGTCAATGGTTTGCGTGTTTGGTTAGAAACTGTTCAGTTTAAAAGGAACTTTACAACAGTTTTTCTTTGTTCAGAACATTTTAAGCAACCTATGATCTCAGCTAAAATATAATATATCATAGCAAAAAATGTATTGCCGACCTTGTTGGACAGAGAGGAGTGGTTGTAGTTTGGACTCAGAATGGATGAAAAGATACTGAACTCAAAGTTCCAGTATGATGCTGGGACCTTAAATTCTTCAATATAGCAAATAATTGGAAGATCTATTATATTTTTTACTCTGGAGCTCTGTGTTCTTACTTTCAGGGAGTGCGCACTGTCTCATTTGTCAGTCAGAGGTTGGCTCATGTATGCTTTTAATCATGCACAAACTAATATGTATCAAGTGCAACTGATCATGTCAAATCTTTTTTTTTTTTTTTTTGGCACACCCTAGCTCTGTGACGTTTGTTTTTGAGGTTTGTTTGTTTTTGAGGTTTGTTTGTTTTTTCAAGTGAGGTGACCATGTAGACTACCTGTCACTAAATTAGGCATATTAATATAGAATGAGCAGGGTGTCCACACTTTTGACTAGTACTGTATGTGAAGAAACAGAATGGGAGATAATTTGTACAGCTGAATTAAATGAACCGACGATATTCTAAACAGACAGACAACCTTAATATCTCTCAATCAAAAGCAACCAGTGCCTCCCAACCTGTCACACACTTGTGAGGAATGTGCAGAGTCATGGAAGGTTGTATTTAAGGCTGTACATTGATTTTTTTATTCAGCCTTAACCATGTAGTTTTTGCACCAAAAAATGTCTCTACTTATGAATTACAAGAGACTAGAAGTGGCTTTCCTAAGGTGAAATTAAGTGAAACCACCCACCCACTGGAAGCAAACCTAAGCATCCTGACAGTTTTCTTTTTGCCTTGCTATCAAACTCTAACTGTTAATTGCAAATGAATTTTCTGATAGAACAAATGAGACACATATTTGTGGCTTTTATAAATGTAAAATAACAAGATTAAAAGAAAAATAACATGTACACAAAATGACATTTTAAAATTTTTCAATATTTGTTCCAGTGAACCATTACATCTCTCCCAGAGTTTGTTGGATCCAAAATTTATTAGTCAGTGACATTTTGTCACATTTGAATTTTCATTTCTTGTGATTCACAGATGACTTACGAAGAGGACAATCAATCCTAGAGAGCAAGGATCATTGTTTTTTAATTGCTTATTGTATCAAGACCATATGTTTCCATCAAAAAACAATGAATGGAACTTCAGAAACTACACAGCTAAGAGCAAGTCTACTGATCTTCCCTTAGACAACAAATATCTGTTATCCATTTGCAAGTTCTGAATTGCTGCAATTAAGCTTTTGTATGCTGCACCATTTGGAATTAAAATTGACATGGATAAATGCTTTGAGGTTCTTCCAAATTGGTGTTTTTTACTGTTTGCATTCATTAAACATCTGATAAAGTTTACTGATGTGCCAGCATATAATTAATATTTGTTTTAATTTCATTCAAGGTCAGAGTTAATACACATCAATCAATATTTAATGTTTTCAGTGAATATTTATAATTGTGCTATGAGAGACTAATTTATTAGCTGCACAATGACCCATATGCCTGTGTGAGCAAGAAAGGAAATGCAAACAATCCCACGTTTATTTCTGTAAAGACAGCATGCTGTTGAAAACGTTGAAGCTGGCATTGATATACTGAAGTGCTTCAGCAAGGAGTCAAGCACAACAAAATGATTTAATTATTTATTGAATTGTATTGGCAGTAAGTTAGTTGCCAAGGAATTATGAATCAAACATTTTTATAAGGAGCAGAAGAAAAAAACGTCTTCAATGTATAAAAGCTGTTTTAGCCCAATGCAAAACATAGTGTGCACATAGTGTTCACTGAACGCACCAGGTTCAGTGGTTCACTGGTTTGCATGTATCACATAGTGAGGTTGGTGTAAACTCAGAGGAAAGTCCAAATTCTTCCTTGACATTTCACACTCGTATGGGTTCAGGTAACTACATTGGTTGGACTGGTTTCACTTGCTGCCTGATCTAATCTGAGGATCTGAGACAGATTTCTGGGCTGCCATTTTGAGAACAAACCAGGTGCCAAACACCAGAGATAAATAAAATGGAGCAGAAGGATGGAGAAAATACAGCTGGGTGTAAAGATGAGTGTGAGTGCCTTGGGCCCACAAAAGGTGGACACAGGTCACAACAGGAAAAGATGCTGCCCTACAATCAGGTGTGTAGATGAGTACAAATGCATCAAGCATATTGTCAAAAGGAGCAGAAGAGACACACCGTCTCCAGTGTGTAAAAGCTGTTTGAGCCTAATAGAATACTGCAGACATAGTGTTCAGTGAACCCAGCAGGTTAATGCAGCAGTTCTGATCTGCAGTCGACACCTACTGCAGATTAGAACTGGGCTGGACAATTCTAGTCCTCGAGGGCAGCTTCAACACAGCCTTATACAATGACTGTGTTATTAACAGACTTATGCAGACACTGATGATATTTCATTAATCAAAATCAAATGTATTAAAGCAGGGAAATAGAACTTGCAGGACAGTGATCCTTGAGGACCGGAATTGCCCAGCCCTTGTTTAGAATTGTAAAGACACTGATTCAGTGCATGGTCAATGGTTAAGTGAGGTGAAGAAAATATGTCCATGGTTTCAAAGAGAAAAAAACTGCAGATTTCAGGAGGACAGGATAGGTTTTCAATTATCCTCTGTCGATTTTAAATGAGCAGTGGCCCAGAAAAGATGGCGGGATGTGTGGATCATGTGGACATGGCTTCTTCTTTGCATGTTAAGAGCTTTAACCAACATTTTTGGATGGCTCAGTGAAATATGTTCTCGGAGAGTGATTTCTGGAAGTTTTCCTGGGCCCATGCACTCATTGTCATGACAGAATTAAACCTTTTTTTTTTTTAACCACAGTGGTGCCTGGAGGCTTAAGTATAATGAACAATCACAGCCCTGCTTCTTCAGCTTTGTTTTTCCCAACTCTCTGAATCATTTGATAATGTTAATGTAATGGTAATGTAGTGTGGATAACAAAGAATTGAAAGTCTTTACCGTTTTACACAAAAAGATGTTCTGAAATTGTTTTGGGAATTGTCATGGGGTTTAGCTGGTCTGTTTGAATTTTGAATAGACTAGGGCCCCAGATAGCTCAGTTGGTTGAGTGGGCGCTTGTGCAGGAGGGCATAGGTTCAAATCCTGGCTTGTCCCTCTTTACTTCATCTTCCTCCCTCTCTCTTCCTAAATTTCCTGTCTAGCCACTTTCAAAATAAAGACCATTAGAGCCACAGAAAGCTTTAAAAAATGACTGGACTATGTTCTATTAGCCCTTTACTAACAGCTCAGAAACTATGGTTAGAAGTGAAGACAGGTCCAAGTAGAAAAAGTGACAACTCAGTAGGCCCATTGACAATCAAAAGACCACATCTCTACATCAATTAACTGCTCTATCTAGTTTTATGTGATATGGTACTTTAAAAAAAAAAAGGCCCCATAAAGTTCTAATGAATGGGCATTGTAGTTAGTGAGACCAAACCTTTGTTTTTAAACCAGGCTGTAAATTAGTGACGTCCTGATTCAACCGCGTGATTGCCAATTTGTCAAGATCAAATGGAAATGGTCAGGTTTTTAAAAACATTTTCCCCCTTAAAACCACCTTATTTAGTGGATAATTATATACATTAATTATTGCCTACCAATAAGTTTCATCATTAACCATCTTGGCAGGTGAACGGGGGGAAGAGAAACCACAACTCCCCCCTTCCCCCTCCCAGGCTAGGCTCCTGCCAGGCCTTTTTAATGCACACACTAGATAAGAGCACAATCACACAAGAGCACTCTTCACAT
>JAOWBL010000021.1:11995949-12020760 GCA_028564865.1 Zenarchopterus dispar | reverse complement strand
ACCCCCCGCCCCCCCGCCCCCAGGGCAGGCGAGCACCCCCCCGAACCCCTCATCCGACAGCAAGGGGGAAAGGAGCATTTGAATAATTTTGATGTCTATCAAGTTGTGGAAACATCTATTCATGATTCTGTTCGATGTAGTCTCCCATTTGAGGAAAAAAAAGAAGGCTCATGACAAATTCCGTCAAAGGCCTAAACCAGCTCTGTCAACGCTTCAGGTGTTACAATGATCAGGTAAACATCTTCTGTAGTATATAGATAGTTCTGTTCTCGTATTGTTACCATTAATTGTCTGTCTCTCTCTCTCTCTCCTGTGTCTTGACATGTGTGTGACTTCCCTTTTGAAAATGCTGAATTAGGGAAGGTGAGTTGTATCTGTTTTAGGGCCAGGCTGTAAATCAGGTCACAAGTTGTAAACCAGGTCACAAGTTGTAAACCAGGTCACAAGTAATAAAAGTCAGCATGTACATCCAGAATGTTATAAAAGAGACGATGATCTCTGGTTTTGCTATGATGTATACTTTGTATGTGTAACTTTAGTGAGCTCTTCTTTGCTTTTAATGAGGTAGGGGTTATGTAGGGAGGGGATCTTCTCCCCCTCAGACACATATAAAGCAGAAAACAGAAAAGCAACTTGCTGTAGTAAAGGCTGGGCACTCAGACAGACACTAGTGTGTGTGTGTGTGTGTGTGAACTGTTCTCCTTGTAAGTGATAAATGTGCTAATATTCTACCGAAATCAGTTTGACTTTTTGCTTTATTTTTTTTCTTAACACTTCTCATCCATCTGAAACCAGTGTTGGACTTTGGAGGATGATCTAAATTTTTCTAAACAATATCAGGCTTTGCTCAAACAATATTATTTATACAGTATTTTACAAGGACATATTAAGGAGGCGGGAACTCTGTATCTCAAAAAGGTGGAGAGTCCGGGCTCATTGAAACATGACACAGACACATTCATTTGTCAGCCTGAAAGCAGTGTATGCCTAAAATTGATGTTGGTTTCCACCTCTCAGTGAAAACTTATGGAAAAAACCATGGGTGTCTTCCTGTCAACTTAAAGACATTGATGAGTAATGACTCTCACTTGAGTCAAAGGGTGTGGAGGATCGAGCCTGAAAATACAGTGTGTGGGTATTGAGCCACTCGAAACAGCTTTTGTTTGTGGCTTTTGCACTCAGGGGGAGTGTAGGGCGTACTTGAAGCTTTTAGTGGTACTGACAGTGAAGGCAGCTGAGGAGGTTAGATACCCCCTATACAGAATTGTGCAGTAGAAACAGCCCTTTGCCTGGGCTATACAAGACTGTTGTCACAATCTCTGACTAATGCTTTGCAGTTTCATGGCCTTGTTGAAGGTTTTTGTTTTGGTCAGTTTATCATTTATCGAGGTAATATTAGTGGCCTCTATACCCTGTATTTGTAGAAACTGTTCAAATGTGCCTACAGCTCTAGGTTTCTCTCCTTGAACACTGTGTATTCAAATTCTGAGTTTAAAGAAACAATCTGTGTGATTTAGGGGGCAGTGAAAGTAGACAATCTTACTGCTAAAGACTGTTGTGTATGGCTAGTATGAGTGTCTGTTTATTTCTATTTAATTTTGGTTAAAAATGTGTTTTATATATGAAATGTGTTAAAGAAATTTCAACTCACTTATGATTTGACAGGCAATCATGCTTGTGCATGTATTCACATTTTATAAATAATTAAAATGTACAAAACATATGTACACACACACTTATACATTTGCAGAACAAAATGCATATGTATTATTCTGGCTTTGCATTTTTGCAGAGTTTTATGCATCTGCCTTCTGGTCTTCCTCAAGGTAATGCACCTTGTTTGTCTGCTTTGTGATATTCTGAAATAAGAAAGCCATGCATAACTAGGAGCAAGGTGAAGTGAACAAACTCTTAGCAGTTCCCTATCATGTCTATGAGAAAGCATTAAGAGTAGAAAGATTGTGCCCACTTCAGTAACATACAGTGGAGCATTACTGCATACAGTATCCCATTATATAGCTAAATGATCCATTTAATCTTTTTCCACATTCTAAAGGTCCAGGACTGTACATGCTTCTGCCTTTAGATGGACCATCAAATGTTTTTTTTTTTTTTTTTTTTTTTTTTTTGATTATATTTATTCACAACCACGGGGTTGGTATCCTCCAATAATCTCATGTTTCTTCCAAGGACAATTTGGGGTATATCATGAATAAAAATGATCTCAATAATACAGCTGTGAAAGTACCCATGGCAACTATGAATACCATTAGACCCCAATCGGAGGCTGTTAGCGTCACATTCATATGGCCAAAGTGACAGTATAAAGACCTGCATGAGTAACTCCTGAGGCTGGCTGCTTACACTGATTTTCAGTTTTTTTTTTTTTTTTTTTTTTTTTTTTTTAAATGTTTTCATTCATGCACTTTTCTATAGTAGGCTTTGATAACACTTGAATAACTTGTGCAGCATATTTACAAGTATTTCTTCAAAAGACAATAAGCATCTTAGTTCGCAAACAGATAATATAGATACAAAAAATTGACAAAGTCATTGTGTCTTTGGAAGTATTGCTACTGTGAGATGAGCTGCATGATGGAGTCACAGCAACTGCCTCTCTCTAGTACCCTTGACCTAGATGGTGAGGCTTCATAGGGGAGTCAAGAATTAAAAGTGTGAGGAAAATACAATTATGTGCAGGGGAAAAAAAGTTACGTGATCAAATATAGTATTTTCCTTGAACTACAGGGTAAGGAGATGGCTTCACTCATAATATTATTATAAATAACATTATTTTCCCACACTCCCACCGGCATAGTCTTACAGGAACGAGGGGTTCCCACAAAGTTTTGTATTTTTTTTTTTGGTTTTCTTTTTTTTAGATTTAGAATTTTAACAGAGAATTTCTGTCAATATGCAACCTAATAACATTGTATAAAAGTAATACTTCAGTCAAGGAAGTGCAATACTTTCAACTTTGCTACAATTCAACAATTTATCATACTGAAATGGATTTATGAGCTCCATGCTAATAAAATTATATTTGAAAAGTCTTGTTTGCTTCTTATAACATTTCATTTGTAAGACAATATTCTTTTTCTCTCTGTATTCTAGTAAAGATTACAGTAACTCCCAAAGCTATCTTATTAAAAGGCTTTTTTGCGTACTATTACGGAAGTGCAGTGTAATTAAGGGGTCTCTCTAGTGACATTAGGGCTTGATGCATCCTGATTAACCCTAGTCAGAGACGAACATAAAACCCAGTTGAAGCTAGGTTTTAGATTGGTGTCTGGTTGAACTCCCTGCCTTAATTATTTAGTAATTAACTACATGTAATTGCTTTCTGACACCTAGGATTATACTGTCTTTGTATCGTATTAGCTTTCTCAATTATAAAAGTGTTGATTAAGCCTCTATTTGATGTGGCTTATCTTCTCTTTAATTTCCCTCACTTCAACATGATCATGACTTTCTTCTCTGGTTTTAAGCTTGGGCTTGGGTGGTTGAGCTGTATGTGATATTTGGTTAAGATGAATGATGTGTGCCTGTGATCTCTAAGCCAAGGCCTCTTAGTGTTTTATTTAGCCCAGAGCAATTCATTACATTTGGAATATGCAAGTTCACTTGTCAATGTGTGTCTGTATTATTATTATTATTTTTTTAAGAATAACAAGCACTGGATGCTCTTGCACACTAGCTCACTTTCTATTTATTTATTTTTTTTACTTTGGCTGGGCTGTATTTGCACAATGAGATCTTGAATCCAGGGCTTGGATCTCATTTCTCCAGACCTATGTGCACACAGAGATCGGGCCAAACAGAGATGGCTGATTATCAGAGGGGATGTGGGATGGATTGGGAATCATAGAGCCAGTGGGGCCAATAGATGAGCTGGGGTTTTATAGGTTAGCTCAACAGCCTAACGTACTCCAGAGAGACCTATAACTTTACACAGAGCTTGTTTATGAGTACACATGTCTTTGACTTGTGTGTGGACGTGTTCGAATGCTTGTATGGATCATCCAAGCATTTACTGATTTTGTGTCATATAACATTGGTTGTGAGCTCAGGAATATGAATTCACTTAGCTGCAAGTTACGGTGAAAGGAGGAAGGAAATTAAGATGTTGTTTAGTTCAAAAGCTTCTCTTTCTGAAAGTTGGCAAGCTTGTTCACACAGTCCAATGTCTGTTTTGGTGTCATGGGAGTGAGTATCCCAGTTTTAACCATTGACCCCCTCTGAACCTCCATGTCCCTGAGAAACACATTCACACATTTCATGTCTGTACAGAGGACAAATCGTATTTGAAAATATACACAGTTGTCCTTTGCAAAAAAGCTTAAGCTTTAGGTCAACCAACAATAGTCAAGAAGTAGCATAAGTGTCCATGTATTTTGACAAAACACACAGTTCTTGCCCAGTTCTTTATTGGCGCATTGGAATAAGTCTTCCACTTTCATGCTCAATCTCCTCAGAGAAATGTTTGAGTTTAACAAAGATTACTTAGTAAATGGCTAATGAAATCAAAGACATGAGCTTGTGCCCGTATTTGCTCCCTCAAGAGCTAAATTAAAATCAGGATTTCAAATATTAGACCATCAAATCTCTGCTCTTGAGCTTTTGATGGAGGGGGCACAGCAGGGGGACAAGTAGAATGGATTTACAACAGTATTTCTCTGAACCAAATCAAAAGGCTCAGATGGCTTCATGTGACATCATTTTCAGTTGCCATTTCTGAAAAAGTGGAAATAATGGTACAAGTGGAAAAATGAATTTATTTATGTATACCATTATAGGTCTAATTCTTTCAAACAATATCAAAACATGTGGTTTGGGATGTCAATTTCTGTATTTAGTAAATATTATATGTAGGATGAGGTTCATCAGAAAAGAGGTAAGAGACAAAATGTGGCATGTATTTCTGTGCTGCATGCCACATTATTATGTAATAGCTGTTAAACTTCTGCAATAATACTGCGCCATGGCATATCAGAGAAATCGTAATTTTAAAAAAAGGACTACGATTTAAAATTGAGACAGGAAAAACTTTTTAAAAATTCATTCAATTCTTTTTTCTTTTTCAACAAACAATTTCAAACAAACAATCAACCACTGTTTGTTTAATTTTGAATTTATTTTTAGCTTTTATGCATAGTGCAACCATGTCCTCTGAGCATTGCCTTGTGAGAAGATAGCATACATCAGCAGTAAACTCAAAGATCTATGTTTTATTATGTGGTGACACACTTAGGAACTAAGACAAAGCCGTAACTTCACCTGAGAACATACACCTTAATGGTGTTCATTTTGTCCTTTCAGTTATTTTTCTCGTGATACTAACATGTAATGTTTTATCAGGTTAGGAAAGCATAAAACACACTCCACTGCTGTACTGAATTTAATTAATACAGAACTAAAATAAAGGTTAATGGGGCTACAATCCCTTCTACCGGTTATGAGAATGACACACAAGGGAGACTTTGCTGGTCTTTGATGACACAACAGTATAATGAGTAAATGTTGAGATTTACCATGATTTGGCCAGGACACCTTTAGGTGTTCTTTGTTCAAACTCAGATTGGTCAGAGCTGTTTTGGGAACACAAGAAGCTGCTTAGTACTAAGCAGGTGGTCATCATGCTTCCGCTGTTCTGTGCATATTCTGAATATTTTTTCTGTACTTTTCAACTCTCAGCATTTGATATGGTTATTTGTACTATTTTAATTAGGTACATATAGGGTTGAAATGAAAATGTTTCACACAGGATTCCAATTTTACACTTAAAACAGAAATTTATCTCAACACTTGTGTATGAGGTATCTTGTTATTCTGAATCACTACTACAGCTACCATAGGACTAAGTTACAATATATAAGTATTAATACTACACCCTTATCAGCAAGTAATGTAATATCATATATTATTCATCTGAATACATGTATTATACATATATGTATGTGCATTAAGCCATGTTACTATATATTGGATAATATAATTTTTGAAAAGGTTATTTTATATCTTTGTTTAATATTATTAAATCAGGCCTTCTTTCGTTTGTGAATATATTTACCATAGCTGTCAGGAGTTATTGATTATTTGCAGCCTTCACTAAGCAATAAACGGTCAATACCATTGCAAGGTCATAGATGTCAGTCAAAAACTTACTTAGCATATACCTCAACTAACCCTGTTATTTAAACAGATTCATCAGATGTTTTTTGTTTTTAATACTGTTTAGTTTGTATATTAACTACTGAAATATCTTTGGAAATTGGTGGTGCTGAGGGGATGAAATCTAACTTTTCCTTTCCCTGACATATCTTCCATGGATGGAGATATTTTTCAAAAGGAAAATAGTAAATGATTGTTGGTAATATTTTATTTTATTTATTTTGGTCTGTGAATGGATAAAACATTGGGGTGGGTTGGTGAAGTCTTTAATGTAAAAGAGTAGGACAGCTTTTGTTCTGGATAACTCAGCAGCAGGGTAGGGTTTGAACAAATACTGTACTGTTCTGTCCAAACACTAGCCAAACTACAGATTGTGAGTATATTCTTCATTTTCTTAAGGCACTATTTACCAATGTAAAGTGTCTTTTTATAAAACCAACAATACTGGAGGAAAACATAATTCCCTTTTCTACCATCACAACTTTAACAATATTTTTTCATAAGATCTGAAGTTTGTACAGTAGCAACAACCAATGTGCTTAGACAACCGATTCATGTTGATCTACTCTCACGCCTCTGCTAAATTAATGTCAGGTAACAACATACTTGTAAAGTGTAGTACCATGGACATCTTCATCAGGGATAAAGAATGAAATCAGTTCTGTTCAGAGATTTTCATGGCTATCCTTGTAAATTATGGAATGCAAAGTGTGCTTTAGTCAGAATAGCAGAATAGTTACATATTTTTCAATCCTCATAGGTCCAAGGTTTGAGATAGAGTGCGACTGATGAACACTTGCTAGATAGTCATAGGGATTCATCCATTAAAGATATGTAAAAGCCCAACCAAGAGAAAATGTTTTAAATCACTCTGTTGCCTCTGTAACATATTTGTGATTCTGTGAGAAAAAAGGACCTTTGAAGCAAATGCCAGCTTATTTAAGGTGGTTATGTATCACATATGTGCTGGAGTTCAGTTAGCATTTAAAATAAAAATGTGTACACTCTTGATGCTTTGCTGAAATTCTCCTTTCTACTAACTATGGTCTTGGTTTATAGTGCTTGATCTTATACTGCAAGAAGCTAAAGCAAGTATTCTGTTTTATCTCAAATGACGGCGCTGATGATGCTGAGTGCAGCAAGGTGAGGTGTGTTTCAAATAACCTAAGCAATTATGAATCATAGTAAATGTGTATTTCGCATCACCCATCAGGATTTGGTAAACATGTTTTTCATTATGCTGTTTGCTCAGTAATAGCTAAAGCCATAACGACTCATTTGGTCACTTTTATGATCTGGTTCTTTAAACATGATTACCCCATTGACTGTGGAACATCATGCATTATAATCTTTAAAACCGGCTCACATCTGTTACCTGACCATACTCATATATGTACCTCAGAGCAAAAATGCACACTACTGTGGGGTACACATCTAAAAGCCTACCAAAGGTAAGGGAGAATTTTATACATCTTTATGTCATGCCAGTAACTGATGACATTTTTGATTCTCTGTTAAAGCTCAGTACCAAAAGCTTTTGATGATCACAGAAATGGTTGTCATAACTTAAGTTGTGGAACAAAGACCACACTTTATCTCCCAAGACAGCTTCTCCTCTGAAACTGCACAGGTGTGTCTATCATTTTCTCCTAAGTCTCTTCTCCTCTCCCTTTCAGTACAGCAGAATTAAATGAAGCCTGACAACACTTTGCAGGGAAACGGCAGTCAATAGGTTTTTTTAAACCTTCCCCTTTTCCTTGCTTTTATCAGGCCAAACATGGAGCTTTTCAATAATGTGGTTGTTGTTCATGAGTAAACTGTAGCATTTTAATATAATTACATTTAATATTTTACTACTGTAATTTCTTGTCAGAATAAGATTGGTCCTGCTGACCAAGGAAAACCATTGTTTTCCTCTTCTCTGTGCCTGTAGGGAAATATTGAAATACATTTGTACTCGTGTCTGAAACAAGCGGATACCCACTTCAAGTAAACTGAATTAGTCTGGAGACCATTTAATCAAAAACATAAATGAAAGGACAGGCAAACTGCTCGACATGTTGTTCCTGTCAAGCTGTATATTTGAGGACTATATTATAATAGTATAGTAAAAAAAGATAGATAAAATTTGTTTATGAGCATAAATATTGATGAAAAATCTGTTGTACTGTGCTCTTGCTTCCAGTATCCCTCTTCGTAATAACACATTCCAACATATTTGTGCCAAAGAGAAATTCCTTCTTGCATGCAAAGTGAATTGTTATGTAAATATATCTCGTAATAAATGTGGCAGTACATAGGCTAACAACAGCATGAAGTGTTATTCTTATTTGCCCACATTGTTCTCACTTGGCAAAAGATAATAGCCACCTGCTGGTCTCATTCTGTCTTATATGAAAGTCTTAAAGACTCGATTAATAATTAACTCTGTAAGACTATTTGACACTAATGAACACTTAAATAATAACTCTGGTTGCCATAGCATTACTGAAACCATGAATGAAAAGTGACTTTTGAAACTTTTGCTCCCTTTACATATGCATCAGCACGTGTTGAGATGCGATCAATAACCATTCAAGTTTAAGAAGTCAACAGAAAAATTGCGAACACAAAAATCAAAGCAAAAAGAAGTTTTGTTTTCCTCACATTACATAAAAAGCATTCTGGCATTGAGGGTATGAAGTGATTGGGTGTTTAAGTTTTTATTTGATCACATTTACATATTTTAGTGTGTAAAATTGTAAAATAAAATTCTCCACACATTTTGTCAAGATTGGCCTTGAAGGCTGCTTTTTGTGAGGATCCATTCCAGATGCCTCTGAGCTGAGAGTGGTCAGCATCACCACTAAACAAGGTAAATAAAAGTCTGTTTTTTTTTTCTTTTTTTTTTTTTTTTCTTTGGTTTCCCAAACCAATTCTTTACTTATGTGGTTACGCTCATCTGAGTGATCAGAGATCACAGGTGTGTATCTCAGAATAATGCCCTTGCTTTTATAATGCACTGAATTTCTTCCAAATTCTTTAGATACTTTATTGATACTATGCATACTATGCACTATTGATACTATTCGAATGAGAAATATATAAATCATTTACAATCTTTCTTTTAGAAATATTGGTTTTAAACATTTCAACTGTGCTTCTGCTCTTCAGGTTAAGGAATATATTGATACAATTAAAAGGTCTAATGGAAGCAAATATGAAATCCCACCATATTCATCATTTTACACAGTAAATCTGCCAGTGTTAATTTGTCAGTGTTGGCTGTAATCATTATTTTAAACACTATTTACATTAAAAGTAACACTTTCAAAGTAAACTTCATCAAGTGTTGGTGTGTAGTTTGGGTGTGACATAATTTACAACACCTACAGTATTAAACTGACTACACACAAATTTCAGGTGAAGAATAACCATTAAATTTCTGCAGATGTCATTGTACTTTGCTGATGTGGTAAGTTGTGCTTCAATAAATACCAAGTTTTAGAGAACTATTTGATTTAACTGGATTTATGTGGAAATATTCCATATATTTGGAATATATGCCTGTAGTATTTTAGCTCATATTGTTATCGAACGGGCAGGTAGCTATCTGTGTGAATTGTGAGCCATTTGGTTATAAAAACACCATACATTGTTAGAGTAACTTTGGTTCAGAATCATTCTGCATGTTCAGCATTGGTTTGGAGACAATTCAGTTTATTGTGTGTTAAAATAACACTCAAAAGAACAGATACACATACATTTTCTAATGTGATAATTTAACACTGGTGATTTTGGTGAACAAAATAGTTCTGTTGGGTTTGAAAATAAAGGAATTATGTCACATTTATGAGACATTAATAACAAAGATATCTTAAACAAAAACAATATTGCACTGACAGTGTTTTAACATACTAAATGAAAACAATAATTTTGAAAATATTATTAATCTTCATGCCAGGTTTATTGTTAATGATAGTGTTTCATCTATTTCACTGAAAACGGTGTATGTGTCCTAACAGTTACAAGTGGCCTACTTTTCCTAGATTCAAGAGGGGAAAAAAAGCACTGGGTATGCTGTACGAAATAAACAAGATAAAATCAGATCATAATGGCTTTGATGTCTAACTCAGAGACTCAGTGAAGGGAACCAAGGGACAGGATAAGAGAGGACACTGACAGCTTGTACCCTTGATGGCCAAATCCCGACCCCTATTGTCCTTCCAAGTTAGGGAGCATTTCCAGCTGACAGAAACTGTGCTGTGTGTGGGCTGTGTCTGGCACACAGACTCTTGTATCCTTGTAATCCCCCTTATTCCTGCTATTTATATAGCCATGCTATTTTTATTGCCCAACTTTTCAAATAGAATTTTTTTTTTTTTTTTTTTTTAATACTCTCTCTCTCTATTGTCCTTTTTAGGTCTGCTGTCCTTGGGCCTATTTCATTTTCTTTGAGGGATAAGTTCTCTATTCATCTATCCATCTGTGCTGGGGATAGTGGAGGTATAGATCCATTTGAAATCATTTCTGTTCTATGTATGAGGTCTTTGGGGGTAGATTCAGCCTCAGGTATGACCTACTTTGGCTCATTGATGACAGACCATTTGATGTTCATACGTTAACTTGTAAACCACTATATTTGTGTATATTTAGCGCTTGCTGGTTCCTATATAGCACTATGTAGTAGACTGAAAATTATCTTCTGTGATTGGTGATCCCAATCTGGTAAAGAACATGCTGGAAAAAAAACAATCCCCTGATTAATTTGGCTCTGATGATTTGGCAGGAAACAATAAAATCAGGAAACTTTAGGGACTCTCTTAGAAATCTTAGATGGTGTGCATACAATACTGACTTCCTGCCAAACTGATTCTAAATTTGAAGTTTAGTCAAGTAGAAGCCTCTCAAACTATGGGACATTTGGTCATTTCAGTGTTCTGTTGTGGATGTTTTGATATTCCTTCAGGAGTTGTTGGATAAGGGTCTCTTCTTTTTCACAATTAAAGTCTATGTAGCTACAATATCTGCCTGTCATGATGGTTTTGAAGGGGTGACATCAGGCTCTCATTCTCTTGTTGTTCAATTTTTAAAAGTCGTACACAGATTAAGACTTTTATGTAAACCTAATGTCCTCTCTTGAGACACGATCTTGGTGCTGGATGCCCTCTGTAGTTCTCTGTTCGAGCCACTTGAGTTGGTGGATATGAAATTTCTTTCATACAAAACCGATCTACTTTTCACTCTGTCTTCTGCTAAGAGGGTCTGTGATCTTCATGCACTGTTGGTTCATGCCTCATGTGCTCAGTTTGCATCAGATGGCTCTCATATCACCCTATGGCCAAATGCAGCTTATTTACCTAAAATAATTCCTGCTGATTACAGCTCAATGTCAGTTAACCTCAAAAGCTTTTACCCTCCTCTTTTTGCATCTGAAGAACAGAAGAGGTTATATTCCCTGTATCCAGTCCCTACTCTGCGCATTTAAATCGATCGTACTCAGAGCACGCATCTGTGTGATCAGCTTTTCATATATTTTGCATATTCAGCCAGAGGTAAAGCTCTGTTTAAGCAGACACCCTGTCACTGGATTGTGGAAGCAGGGGTCTCTCTTTACCTTGTGGCATTAAGGCCCACTCAACCAGAGGGGTGGCAACATCATAGGCTCTATCTAGGGGGGTTTCTGTGGGTGATAAATGTATTGCTGCTAATTGGTCATCATCACACGTGTTTATTCAGTTCTACCAACTGGATGTAACAGCCTCCTCTGTGCCTCATTGTGTTCTTTCTGCTGGGTCTGTTCAGGACTGAAGTGCTGATGTTGACCTCAGTTTGGTGGCTGCTCTGCGGGGAGAGTATATATATCCCATACTACATGTATTGTACCAAGTAAATCAAATGAAAGGGAAGGAAATATTAGGTCTGTAACTTCTGTTCCCTGAAGGAGAAGAACGAGATACAAGACTTAACTTCCCTACAGTACAGCTGAGCTCAGTGAAGAGCGGCTATTGAACTGAAAGATGAGCATGATGACAGTTATATTTAAGGGTGGGCAGGGCCTCCCACTTGTCATCACTTGTCATTTGCCTAAGGACGAGATTAGAGGTGTTTTCAGTCAGGACACGTGAGGGCATATTATCCCATACTACATGTGTTGTATCTTGTTTCTCTCCTTCAGGGAACAGAAGTTATAGACATAACATCTGGTCTTGTTTTCCTTTAAATGAAAGATTAAAAAAAGATATATATTAGTAAAAAAAAGAAATAGTATAATAATAATAGTAAAGGTAAAATAGTCATGAATAATTTTTTTTCCTAAAGAGACCAAAAAATAGATGTTGGCGATATCGTTCTGCTGGCAGTTTTTTTTTTCTCTTTTAAAATGTCTAAGTCAAAGCGTTCCTTGGAAATGAACTGTTTCCACATTCTGTTGAGGCATTGCCCAAATCCCAACAGAAATCCTGGAATGTAAGTTTTCAGCTGATCAATGGTCACAGAAAACTAAAGAAAACAAAGATAGGTATGCAAATGTATTTCTCCATATTTGCAGTAGATTTTAAAAAAATGTTTTTAACAGTGCATGGCATTTAACTTCCCACAGTAGCTGTCAAAATGAGCTAATAATCATTACTTTCGCTTTTCCATTTTGCTGGAATTTTTTTAAATATAAATTAAAATGACTGCTTTGGAAAATGCATTGTCTTTTAATAGCACTTTTCCTTTTTTATTTACCTCCATTAGCCTTTTTCAGGATATAGCCAACATTCAACCAATCATACATTATTCTACAAATGCTCTTTTCCATCATACAGAGATTAAACTAAATACTAAACTAAAACAGTTACTTTGGTTACAAATCTGTGCTACATTTTTTTCTGCTTGGCTTTGACCTTCAGATAATAAATCCTCAACAAAGGCGGGATTTTCCACTGACTGAAACTTTGTGTAGAATGATCATTGCAACCTTGAAGAGATTCTAAGAGGGAACAGAGCTGCTGGACAGGAGATGTACGAATACACACACACAATTGTATGCCAGAAAGACCCTTTTCTCTAAGTGCCAGAAAAGTAAGAGCCACCTATTCCATCAGTTAAACCTCTATTCAAAATCTAACCCTTTCTGATGGCAAGATCACCTCCTCTCTATAGCTTATCCAATCAGCACTGAGTCAGTGCCACCCAACAGTTTTTTGTGGGTCACACTGAGGTTTGTAACCCAAAAGAGGGATGTGTACAGCTCCTCATAAGTTTCCTGACATTTTCATTGCTAAAGTTCTTTTTGTAAGACCACTCCTGGTAATGGAGACAACTGCCAGGGAACCTTTGCTACTGGAAGGCAGCCCTTGCATAACCTACATCTCACTGATTCCTCTATCTGGTGGTGCATTAGACACTTACTGAAAAGTTCAACCAATAGAGATAACCCAAAATAGCTATATATAAAAGGCATTAGACACTTAGTAAGACATATCTAATAAAACAAGTTATGTCATTTGGTAACAAAAAGTAGAAGGGGAAAAAAAAAACCAGCATGGGTATGCCGAAATGGCCCATTTAAGTCCATCTGTTCATCATGATTTAAAAAACAAAAACAAACAAAAAAAAAAGCTCTAAAAATCTTCTTCTAACCAATGGCAAATTCATGGTCATTCAATGGGGAGATGTTATAGGGTAGATTTATAGAGAAATTAGGTTGTCACTACACCAATTAATAGAAACAGTTGATTTATTTATATATATATATATATATATATATATATATATATATATATATATATAATATGGGGAGTGAGAGAAAAAAAATGGACTGCGGATACAAGCGGTGGAGTTTCCTCCATAGGGTGTCCAGGTTCTCCCTAAGACATAGGGTGAGAAACACTGTCATCCCAGAGGGGATCAGAGTAGAGCCACTGCTGCTCCGCATTGAGAAGACCCAGATGAGGTGGCTCGGGCATCTGGCGAGACTGCCTCCTGGACGTGTCCCTGGTGAGATTATCCAGGCATGTCCTACTGGGAGGAGACCCTGGGGAGGTCCCAGGATACATTGGAGGGACTATGTCTCTTGGCTTGCCTTGGGATCCCCCAGAGTGTGTGTGTGTGTGTCTCTCTTTCTCTGTCTCTCTGTCTCTGTCTCTCTCTCTCTCTGTCGTGATACATTAAAGCACATATAATTAATTTTGACCTTGTAATTGTTGATATATTCATATATCCATCTGCAAAAGCAACAGTTGAGATTTAAGTTCTGTTGCTTCAAACTTTGCAAGAGTCCCTTTAATCAAAGATTATTTTCAGTGTCATGTACATATATCACAATCTGTATATAAAATAAATTAGATATGGCAAATATTATCAGTCACATTCTGTACATTAATTTACAATGTTACAATAATTTACTTTTGGAACTAGCCTTAAGAGCCATTTGAAGAAACCACAGTTTTTTAAAGCTTATTATTTGTTTCATTTTTTAGCCTCTGAGTTTGCAGTTTGACTCACACAATTCTTTTTACTGCATACCATTCCAGAAGTAAAATGTATGTCAAATATGAAATATCACAATCAAAGCCACTTAACGTTCAGTATGAAAATTTGGAAATATCTCTTTACGGTCATGAACAAAAATAATAAAAAGAACACACTCTCATTGGGACTCTAAATATATGGTTAGACAGCTCAACTAGACAACCTATAATTGTATTTTAATGACGGCGCCACAGAGATGGTCAGAGATGGAGGAGCTAGCTGCCTGTCTCCTAGTGGCAGCATGGTAACTGAGAAGGTGTTTCAGTCTTGGGTCTAGAGCATAATAGGGGTACTTCTGAAAATAACTTTATTTTAATGACTTTGTTCATTAACAACTGCCATGTAAACTTCAGACTGAATTTCATGCAGAGAGAAATCACTTGAATTGACGTTTAGAGAATATTACCAGTGGCACCAAGCAAAGGTGTATTCAGATATTTTTGGATCATCTTTCGTATTTTTGTCCTTTTATGTTTAGCAAACATTTATGTATGTGTACAAAATATCATAAAACATTGCATAAAACAAAACTCCTTTGAGTTTCCTGTATGAACATTAAATTGGATTGTGTCATAGTCAATGAATACATGATAAATATTTCAACTTTGAAGAAATGACATGATGCATGAGGTGTATTACACAGCAGACTTGCCATTCAATTTTCTTCTTGTAATGCAAAAATAAACTTGAATGAAGTAGTCAACCTGAACATATGAGTGACACAAACACACTAACACTCTAATTTTCTTCAGAGCCACTTAATAGCATTCAGTACCGCACCTTTAATTGGATCTCTGCTGGTGCCCTCTCTTCCTTAATGTTCTTCCTCTTCCCTGCTTAGAGCCATGCTCACTTGTTTGTTTAGATTATAGAGTAGGTATCTAGAAATTCATTTTTAATGCAGGGCTGACTATCAAACACCAGATGCCCTCCAGGTTTCAATGCATAACAAGAATGGAGCATTCTTAAAGGAAATGATCAAATTTGCATTTTTATTTTACCTGCTTACAGTCAAAGTTGAGGATCACACTTTAAAATACTTCATTATGAGGAATTTACTGTGAACCTCCATTTTGAAGTTCATAGTGAATTTTGGGAATTTGTGAACTAACTCTGGGTGGCTGAAATTGGGAAAACAAGAGTCTAGCATTGAAAATAAAGGAGTAATAAATACTAGCCAGCCAGTGTTGTGTCAGCTGAGTGGCAACAGTGCCCTTGGTTAGAGTGGTGCATTCCAGTATGCTTGCTGTTTCACACATAAACACAAACACACACATGCACACAGTGAGATTGGGTTCTGTGAATATCTCTGTTGTGTGTTAGTTTTGCTTCAACTCTGGCCCTTTGTTCTGTACTTAAAAATGGGACACCTATGTGCAACAATGACACATCAGTTTTCCCTCTAATGGTTAATAGAGCTGAGGTTAAAAAAATTTTTTTTTAGTCTTTCATTAGATCAATTCATAGGTTCACATCACATAATGTATATGTCCTGCTCAATCATCTCTAAATAAATTTTTTGTCTTAGAACAAGCCTCTTATTTTCCATTCTTGCTCATCTCACTCAGGTGTAGATTCTCTCATTCAGCTATAAAAATTAAATAGTCTTATATTGTGAAAGCTGAAATCTTGGATGCTTTCACTTATGATGACAAATACTATAAAGATATTCATCAGCTGCAGAGATTACCTGTAGAATATCTGCATATATAGTAGGTTATATAATACTAGAATTTGAGAGGAACTGTATTCTGCAACAGTTCTGCTGAAACTACTTTGATCTGAACAAAACAGATGCTACTAGATGTTTTATTTTATTTCCCAAAACCTTTTGATTTTAAATTTTATCTATCTATTCATTAAAACAACATTATTTGTGTCTGCAAGCTTTCAAATTTTAGAATATCCTCCTAAGACCTGGTGCATTTTTATTTCTTGTTACTTTGGACCCTTGTTAACCCTTCATAAGGCAGTCAATAAAATACTTGAAATTCAAAATCTAGAGGGCTATTGGAAAATGTTAAAGGACCTCTATCAACACTCTAAACTTTTTTTTTTTTTTTTTTTGTAATAACCATATAATGTAGTTCTACTGAAGTTACCAACTATGGTCACTTTTCCCGTAAAGGGTTAAGAAATTAAATATTATAACAGAAAACACATGTGACATCCACATATGTGAATGCCAGGTTTTAGGAGGATATGAGACACACACCATGCACTGAAGTGTATGGACAGATTAAAAGCCAGCTTTTAGGAAGATGAAACGCAGTGTTTCGAATGTTCATTGTGTATTTGCTATTCATCAGTTATCTTATATCAAGCTCCTCTTCAAAGATCTGTGGTCTGTCATTTGTCAGAAGAATGACTATAGTCTCTATGATTCACATATCAATCTAGAATTATGATTCTGCAGAGGATTTCATAAAACCAGCCCATGAAACTACAAAAAGTGCCAAGTCCTTCTAAATAAAGATAAGTGTCAAAAAAAAAAAAAAAAGAGTCAAGAAAATGCGTGTGTGTCACTAATGTTGTGGAAATCAGTGAAGAGCAACATATGATGTCCACGTATGTGGACGCCAACACTTAGCAGAATAGGAGACACACATCATAGGGCACCTACCTGTAGAATATCCGTGCTAGCGGGGAGGATAACTGAATGGAAGATTCAGTTTAAGGAAAAAATGAATAAATACATTTAAAGTGAAATAAAAATTATAACTGAATTGAATAATAATAATACTAATTAAAATAGAGATGACAACATCATTTACCTTCAGTCACATATTTATGTCAACTGAATTATTATTATTAATGTGAGTTAATGTAGTTATGCAAAATCCATTTTAGAAAGAATGTATAAAAGAGCTAAGACTTGTAATGAAATGTAATTAAGCCATCAAGTCCTTTCAGACATGTCATGCTCAGTTGACACCAGTACAGAGCTAAAATACTAAAAGTAAGTTAAGAAGTTTTTTTTAAGAATATTTGAAATTAACACTACAACTTAATTCTGACATAGCCAACATCTTTATTCCATCATTTGCAGTTGCTCCACCAAAGTTAGCTCCATATGAATTCTGAGGATTTGGGTACACACATTTGTCATTGTCAAAAATGACAAGCCTTGTGAATGCTTTGGGAAATTAATTCTTTTTTTTTTTCTCCATCAAATGTGAAGACTGCATAATGTGCCATATGCATATTCTCTTTAAGTTACTGACTATGGTGCTCTAGTTCTTTTGACCCTGAAGAGGAATAACAGAGTAGTGACAGGATAGTGCTTTCCCTGTTCAGCAACAATGATTTATAGTATTGTCTTTCTTTACAATCTAATCTGATCTTGAGAACCACCTGCTCTTGGTTTTCTTATTCTGTAATCCTGTGTTCTAATTTTACATGCAAAACAACTAAGTGAGGTGTGTTAATGTTGGACACTGTCAGGAGATTGACCGATGCCCTCTTCTCTTTCAACTCATCACTGTCATCTCACAATGAGGTCGCCGAGTCCCCTTCCCTCTTCCCTTGACCACCTATACACTCCAGGTCCTTATACCTCGCGCTGCTAATGTGACATTTATCTGTAATTAGACCCTTATGTATTTTAATAGAAAATGATATCTCTTAAGGTCTCCCTGTCATTTGCATGGGCCGTTCTGATGATAATCGGATGCTAGAAAAACATTCTCGATGACATGGGCTGTCATCCCGAATTAGCAGGCGCAAAATCCTTATCAGGGGAGTGACCTTCCGGAGCACTGCTCGAGCTCCGGCCGCGTGTGTGAACAAAGGACTCTGCATAAATGCATCTTTATTTGCATCCCACTACCTTTGTGAACCCAATCATACTGATAAAAATATGACATGTGCTGCATTCTGCTGCATCATACTGTACCTTGAACAATTAATTAATAATTAGGCACAAATTAAATTAAGTTTGCATTTATTGCAGGGTGATGATAAGGCTTTTGACAGCAGTGACCTTAATCATTTCAGTGAAGATGTTCTTTTATTTAGTGACAGTAAACAGCAGCCAGTATCTCATTTTGTGGACATGATGGATCATAAATACTCCATGTGAATGAATAAGTTGGTTTCATGGTGTGTCTTTTACAAAGCTCTTTATGTCGAGTTTAGAAGCTTATAAAGAGCATCAAGTGAGCTAGAAAAGTCAGTCACGAGTAGTCATTTGTTATGTTTATCTGGTTAGAATAAGGGACATGATTTGTAAGAATCTACTAAGGAAGTGAAAGGAATGAAGAGATAATGATCCAATCTTCAGTGAGTATTTGAAGAAGTCTATATAAAGAAGTGTATATATAATGATGAGCCACAAGCAAATAGACAAGGATGTGCTGTGACTGATTCATGGCCATGATTATATTACACAAGTATGCTGGGTTTGTGCACAATACTCTCAGGCTAAGTTTTATGTTCAAAATGCACAAAAATATCAGCTGTAACAAAATGTTTGGTCATTGAGTTATACTTTCCTACTGCATAGAAGCTGTAAATGAACAATAAAATTAAATCACTCATAAAACAGCCAGACTATTCTCCTGCTATTGTCTACACATGTATATATTGTTGATTTTCTTTTCTCCTACACTTATTCAGTTATTGTTTTATTTTGATTTATTTTGCTATTCACATGTATTTATTTTTATTCTATTTTCATTTATACATATACATATTTTTGTACTTTATACATATTTATACATATACATATTTTTATACACTATTCCATAGTTTTATCTGCACCGTCACATCAGAGCAATTTCCTAGTCTGTAAACCTGTTTACTGGCAATGGTAATAAAGTGATTCTGATTCTAAATGTGATATGAATGTGATCATTAAATTGAAATTTGGTAAAATGTATATAACACAATTTTAAAATTGTTATATATTGAGAACAGTTGAGAACAATTATGCTTTACAATGCTGTATTTTCTTTACTGTTTTATGTCCTTGACCAAGTGCCACATATCATTCCACTTCTTCAAACTCTCTTTCTCCTTATCAAGGGAACTTTTTGGTCGAGATTAGATGAGTAGGTTGCTGAGTGTGGCAGATTGGGAGTAAAATGTGAGACAAAGCAATTGAATTTCATATTGAATTGGGATTAAGGGACAACATGGACTCCCTTGCACACCTCTCATCGTTTGCTCTTTTAACAGTGACTGCTGAAAGCTCATGGCAAATTGAAAGGCCTTATCAGGTGGACAGGTGACCTCATGTTATAGAGCTTGTCAGTCTTTTATTGATGTCGCTGAGTTGTTTTTTTTTTTTTTTTTTTTTTTTTTTTTTTACTTTTATTTGTTGTGGAATAATATGGCTTTGTCAATAATAATTATAGGTTGAAAGTTAGCTAATAGGCAAACATGATACAGCATAGTGATATGTGATATTGATGACTGTACTTTGACCAGATGACAGACAGCTCCACCAAAACATGGATAAGTGTTGTCCAAGAGTGAATTACTTTTTCTGCTGCACCTTAACCCTAATCAGCACAGTTCTGTGGAAACTATATATTTTCTTTAACACAGAATTGTGTGCATTAAGCCTTTGATGTTAGCTGTATCACATTTGATTCATGAATTTCAGATACCTCTATACCACCTCCATAATTAGAAAAAATACAATAAATAAATGAATATCTAGGACCTTACAAACTATTACTGCACCCACACAATCTGGGTTTCCTTGGCTGAGAGATATAGATAAATCTTACAGTATATCATTGTGGTTTCCAGGGATGTAAAACTGCAGTAAATTTTCCTGATGACTGGGCTGAGCTGACACCATGGCCATCACTCACCATATGATTGGACTTGCCTCAGACTCCCTGCTCTGTCATGTTAAAAAAAAATAGTCAAATTTGTTTTTAAAGTAATTCATGCTTTGTCATGACAGAAGTATAATGTCAAAGGATTCTAAGGAAAGAGTGACATATTACAGCTGCATCTGAATCTATATGATCTGAACAGTAAACTGAATTAAAGTGTTTTGAGGCACTCATTCAAAGTGAATAAATACGGCTACAACCAGTGTGGTTGTAGTCTCACATTTTCATACTGAAAATGTGAGACTTTTGTTATTATGTCTGGTATCTACACCACTCCAGCGAAATCAGCTCTAAAATAGAAAATGTTTGTTCCAATGCAAACCCCACTTCAGTTTGTAAATACTTTAGTAACAGACGAATATAGCTAGTCAAAGCCTTCAAGAACAATGACATAATTGCAAAGATTTACATATGGATTTACTTTGGTTTTTATTTATCCTTTTCTGATTTACCAAGTCCATTTTATGTACCATTATTGGCAAATAACTCAGACTGTGAGTTTGGCTAATTTCAGGTTCCAATGATCAAGTGTTATTGTGTCCCATCTTGTCAAACCAAAGTTTTGCATTAGTGATAGTGTGAAAAACAATATAGAGATGGAAAAGCATGCACTGCTGACTTTGTTCCTCTTGGCATCAGCTGTTATGGAGTTAATTTCTGTATTCAACAATATTGCACTTGCCTACACACACAAAAGGAATGTCACTATAAGAAAAATCTGCAAGTGATTCCAGCAGAGTATTTGGACTGTTCTTAAGAGAAAACGAATGGCTATGTATTATGCATTTATAATAGTTTGCTGTGGCTGGAGATCTTTTCTGACAAGGAGTTGAAACACCAGTATAGATACAGATCAGTGTCATTTTAAAACTGACTTTGACTTCAACAACATACTTGTATACTATTCACACTGGACTAAAATCACCACTCAGCCTGCAATAATTCTAAAATGCCCCCCCTTCCCCGACATCTGCATTTCGTTTTTGCGCATTGATGTTGGATGAGTAAAGTTAACATTAAATTTGAATACTGTGTTCAAAGGCATCTGATTGGACACTAAGAGTAAGGTCTCAGTGACTACATGCCACATTTTGACAAGTGACAAAATAAAAAAACGGTGTATCACTCTGTTTTAAGTTGCCATTGTGAGAGCAAACCTAATAGTAGACATAGCAGGAGCTTCCGTTGAAACCCCAAAAGATTTTGTGTGGTCAGAGAGGCTTTGACTTGATGAAATATAAAAGTATCTTACTGCGTGATACAGACACATGTGTCTCATTGTTGTTCTTCTGCTGAGCTGGACTTCTCTTTTCAAAAGTCCCCGTGTGGGAATATAATATCACACAGTATATACAGAAATTACATCGGGACAAAGGCAGAAAAGGCGATGAGAGGAATTTTTTTTTTTAAACAGTTCTGTCCACACATTACCAAATTACTGACATGCATTTAGATGGGAATAAAATCACAGACACCCCAATGATTATTACATTTCACTGCAGGTCCACAGATAATTTTAATGACTGGTACTGTTGGAATAAAGAACATGACATTTGAACAAACAGTTCCATTTCACACTGAGGATTACATATTTATTTAAGCACTGTAACAGTGTATATACACTAGTATATAGAGCAGAGATCCTTCAGCCACAGTCAAAGTTAATCGACAACTTCACCTGTTCACATGTCAGTGTCCTTTAGCAAGGTACTGAGCCAAACACTGACTACAGTGTTCTTCACTTGTAAATCACTTTAAGTTTTGACATCATTTCAATGATATTTTTAACATAATTCAGCAATAAACATAATGGGAGTATGGACAATATTTTAAATTTTACAGTGACTCCAGTAATTGCTATGTACTATGTTTAACTGATTGTTGTGGACAGAAACTGTAGCCATATCAGTGGTGCTAACACAGCCAGTTCTTCAGCACAGATGATGCCACTGCTTAAATGAAATGTGAGGTGACATAACTTCTTGCCTCAGTCTTTGTCACTCTTCACACTGTTTCTCACTTTTTCTGTCCTCTGTAGGGACATAAACTTGTTGAATCATTGAATGCTGCAATCTGCTTTCAATGCAATGAGCAAAAGGTTTCAAGCTTTTAATCTTCTTTAAAGAAAGTGGAGGTGAACGTCTGACCTCCTTTATTCATCTCCCTGATTTCTCTTTCGATACAGTTGCATTTCCCACAGCAAAGTGACTTTTTTGCCTCCCCTTTCTGGATCACATTTGTCACAGGTTGACAGAAAAAGAAAGGACTGAAAAAGTGAACTGTTTGTTGCTCACTGACACAAGTGTCGGTAAAGTCTAATAATGCTCACCTGCAATTTACTTTATAGGGCAATGGATGTGGGTTCTAAGGTGTATATAGTCACATATTTTCTTGAGTTCTTACTCCACTTAACTTACCACAAAGGTTGTAGCCTACAGGTGTTCCAGGTCACTGTGAGAGAGAGGAACTTTACCCCAACCCCCACCCACCCACCCCCAGGATAAAATGAAGCCTGTGGAGAAAGTGACAGTGTGAAATCTGCCAAAAAGTGAAATGTTCACACCTCTGTCAGATGACTGCCATTCTATACTACCTAGTTGCAAGGACTGTAGCTACAAAATAAATATATAATCTATGGTGATTTTTTTAAGCGAGTATACCCAATAAAACTTTTAAAAGATGGCTAGCAATCTTGAATGTGGAAAAAAGCAGCTTATTGAGAAAACGGTTGCTGTTCACTGTTTACATCTTTATCCTTATGCCAGGTTAAACAGTCCACCTTACTTGCTTACTAAATATTGATTTATAGAATTATAGCCCTGTAAAACTATTCATTTGAAAATTATCTATTGATATGGCACCTTAAATCACCTCACTAAATTAAAATGGTTCCATGTCAGGCCCTTTTATACAGTTAAAAGTGATCAAATCACTCACTCTGATTATTGCAAACCAGCTTTACTACTTGATCCACGGCCCTTGGTACCTTCACAGCAGCACCACCCCCACCCCCACCCCCACTACTGATCCCTTCCTTCCCTTAAATGCCTCTCAGAGGTCTTGTTGAACTTATTATAAATATTTTGACCTTTTCACTTGCTGGCCTCTCCAGATATAGACAAGGGCAGGTAAGTGATCAGTCGAGCAGAATGGTCGACAGGCGCTCAGATGGACAGGACAGTGTGTGGTAGAGTGCTGTGGGCGGGATCTGAGCTGAAAAGGCTTCTGAATGTCAGAAATGAAAGCAGCAAGAAGGTAAAATAAAAGTGAGAAGCACAGCCTAGTCAAGGCACCCCTGCATGCTGTTCAGCGTCCAGATGACCCCTTTCACAGCTGAAGGATGTGTCTGCCAGTTTTTCAGTCCATCATGCTGATTTCAACAGCTGAGCAACATCTGTTCATGAGACATGACAGATGAAAGAGATGCCTCTGAAGATAAGAAAATGCAGATAAGAATTAATCCAATATATCTCCAGTGTATTTGTATGGACTTTGTGTTATGCAGCAGCCCAAGAGAATAGAAGCTGTTGTGCTTTTATTCTCTGGTACATGTGATCTGCACACCACACTGCAGGGATAGGTTGCAAGAGAAGGGACTTGTGAGGGGTAATCGAGGCATTTGCCTCATTCGTCACGGTTCTTTCAGCTCTATTGTGCTCTGCTGAAGGTCTTTTACTCTATTACATTGTTGTTGTTTTTTTTTTTTTTTTTTACCTCTTCTCCTCAACGCCTAAAATGTCACAGGGAAATGCACACAAAGAATTGACATGGATGAGAACCAATAAATAAAGCAGCATACATAAACCTCTCCTTCTCTTTCCTCTGCATACACCTCCTTTCACCTGAACTTGTTTGTTTGAAGAGAGGGCAGGCACCCAAGGAATTGGACCAGATACACTTCAGTGCATGTTCTATACACATGTGGAACTCATTTTAATTCTGAAACAAAATACTGCACGCAAAACATAATATGACCAGTGACAAAACACACAAATTACATACAAATAAATCTTCTTTATGCCGCAGTTGATTCTTCGTAACATCAGTCTACAAAATTCATAGAGCTCTATACACTCACCGGCCATTTTATTAAGTACAATGGGTATACCTAAAAAAGTGTTGTTTATATGTTTGCAATGTAATGCATTATATAAATTTTATATATATATATATATATAATATATGTATAAATTTTCTCAGCCACAGTATTTGTCAAAGACCAGGGTGGTGCCCTGGTCTTTTTTATTTATTTATATATATATATATGTATATATATATATAAGACCAGGGCA
>JAOWBL010000021.1:11966225-11982081 GCA_028564865.1 Zenarchopterus dispar | reverse complement strand
TTACTTTACATATTAAGATTTAGATTATATATATATATATATATATATATATAGATAGATAGATAGATCTATCGATCGATCTATATAGAGATATATATATATATATATATATATATATATATATATATATATATGTGTAGATATACACACTGTATATGTAAATCATTACTATCACCTTTCTTTTACTTGTGCTTTGCTGCTTGTTCCTCATACAGTATGAATTTGTGTATTTCTTACATACACTGATCCTGCTGTCCTAAACTTGACAATTCAGTCTGCCTATCAAGTAAGCTTCTACTTTTCTACACGTGCTTTGCAAACTAATTTACTTTCAAAAAGCTGGAGAAGTAGACCAGTACATGGTGCATGTCTGTTGAAGTGCACGCACTTGAGACTTCACAGCAGAACATACAAGCACACAGCTGAGGCTTTGCTTTTGCAATTTACCAAACTCTTTCTAGATTTAGATTTGTTTCAGTGTATGTGAACAGAAACTGAGAGAAGATTAATAATGAGTTTCTGTTTTCACCTAACTGATGCAGCAACTTACTTCAGGTAGATTTACTTGATGCAGCATCAGTCTTGAGTATCACAGTACATGTGTATATTCTGAGTAAATTAAATGTATGGATTAACCCGAAAGAGCTGTTCCACCCTTCTTACTTTTAACAGTAGCTTTACACTTCAGTGAAGTAATGTTACGCTGATAGGGTGTGTGTTGCAACTTTTGTGGGAACACAGATCTGATGATTGTAATGTGTGTTTTTCAAGGTTTTCAGTTACAAGCAAGGAGTAGTGTAGTGGCACCAGTGTAAAATCTCAAACCCCACCAAGTATCAGCCCACCGGCAAGTGTGTGATGTAATAAAACTGACCGCATTTCATGTAAGTATGTAATCTCATACATTTTAATGTGCCTATAAAGCTGAGATTTGATGGGTTAACACTCTTTCAGTGATTTTATTAACCTTTTATTTCATACCTACTTTAATGAACACCTTCCAAGAAGCTAGTTCAGTCCTTCCCCAAAAAGGAAATATGCTTCTCATAGAAACTTGTATTAGTAAATTTTGGTGCAATGTCTTTCCTTTAGATATATTTAATTTTTTTTTACCAATGAAGCCTTTAAAAAAAAAAAAAAAGTTTATTTTTATATCTGATTTGCTCTTCTTCCAGAATTATGTCCTCCTGCTGCTTGTGTCCTCCTTGCCGGCTTCAGCAACACTGATTACCCAGATATGTAACTGACTTGTCCTGCTCAACGCTTTAGCTCTATGTTGTGGACGAATGTCCTTTAGACCAACTGGGAAAGACTAAACACTTGTCAGTCAAATCATTATTTTTTCAGTGTTATTTGCTTCCACAGTAAGCAAGGGGTCACATCTTTACAGCAAGGTAGATGACAGGGAAGTGTCCAACAAGACAATATAGTGTGAGTAATTTAAACATCAAGCCTGAGGTTACAATATGTTCTGGGAAAGTAGCAAGACAGCAGGATCAATAAGAATAAAATTCAGAGCAAAATCAAGGTTCACATCTAGATAACAAATAAAATAATTTCCATATAGTGGAAATCTAAGGTGTCTTAAGCTGGTAAATTAAGATGGAAAGAAATCCATCCAAGAAACGATGATGAAAAGTTCAGCCTCTACTAGTACAACAAAATCAGATCTCATGGTGTTACAGTATGTTGTGGTAATTAACTACCATGCTGTGAATGTGTTTGATGGTTTTATAAGTCTGTTCAATCTTCTGTGAAGCACCGTGGTCTGTGTCTGCCCTCCCAGCAGGTGGGCACGTGTCCTGCCTTTGTTATCTCAGTAGTTATTCATGGCAGCAGGTGCTCTGTCTGACATTTGTGGGACAGGTCTTCAGCCTTTGTCATCCAAGCCCTGGGGGGAGTGCAGCAACCATGACTTCATTGCACCTGATCCCCTCTACAACGTATGCATTGGTCTATTAGCCTTCCACCCTCTTTCTCCAGTTACTGCACCAGTGCAGGACACTTTTTATGTAAATGGATGTAACAATTAGGTACAATAACACCATCTGTATATTCATATGCCAGAAAGTTTCTGAAACAAAGTTCAACATGAGAGCGCTCCAGTAACATAATTTCTCCTTTGAAGTTTATGCTTGGCATTTCTTGGAGACATACTAACTGAGGAAGAAGGGACTCTGGACTAAAGATATTATGGTACGTAACAACTGGCTTACTGATATAGAATTTAAAAAGGACAGGGTGTCTATAGCTCAGAAACGTGGCTGTACGTGAACTAGAGCTGATGGTTCAATTCCTGGCCTTGTAGTGCGCATGTCAAAGTGTCCTCAGGCAAGACTTTGAATCCCACCACTCTTTTCCACTATAAAGGAGACACTCAGATGAAGATCAAGTTTGTAACCTATTATGTTTACACTTCATCATGGAACTGCAGGAATTCTCAAAAACAGTCAGACATCTAATAACTTACTTGACCAATTCTGTCAACTAGAAAGATGCATATTGCTTTAAACAAATCATTCATTCCTTATGTTAAAGTTTATTGTGTCTAAAGTTCCATAAAATAAATTAACATATTTGAACTTCTAGGTGACCCTGTAAAGTTTCATTTTCATTCTGTTTTTCTTTAAAATTGTTTGACTCAGCAACCTTCTTAATATCAGAAAGTGTAATAGCCATGGTGTTCCACTGTGCAGTTTCATAATGAGTCCAAAGTTGTATAATGACTACGATGTTCTTATGGTTTCTCTTTCTCAATCTGGGATCAGTTTATATCACACTGCTTGACACTTCTGCTGTAAATGTGTGGCTGCTCACTGACATGGATGTTCAACACCTTGGTACGTTCTGACTCATCTGTCTTCATTATGACAATAACTTTATACTTGACAACTTCCATGTTCAAAGTCTGTGTATATGTGATGCTGTAGACATTCAATGCTGTTGATTTGGTAAATAATACTTACAAGAATGTAGGAGAGGATGTACGAAGATGTTATTACTTTGTGAATTATATATATATATATATATATATATATATATATATGTGTGTGTGTGTGTGTGTGTGTGTGTGTGTGCATGTGTGTGTAAAATCAATGATCGGCTCATTACTTTTTCTTCTTTGTACACAGCTACTGTTGAGTTTGGAGACCACCTTCTCCCCATGAAATGTGACTTCTCACAAGTTCGTTGGTGGTTGTGTTGGAGCCATAAACCCAAGATCTCACAGGTCTCCTGGGAAGGTCTTTTCTAGTCTATATCCTCCTGGAAGCAATGATCATCTGCAAGTCTGGCATGTAGTTGCAAGTATTTGAAAGTGTAGACAGTTTTATTGTAGGGTCTTCTGTACTGGTAGAAAGAACTTCATTCTTATTTAGGCAACAATATTGGAATGCATTTTGTGTATCAATCAGATTGTCAGTATGCATTTGTCTATGCTTTTTTTCAACAAATTAATATATAATTCCATTCAGGTAACAACTGTGATTTGCCAAGCAGACAGGGCTTCCAAAAACATCAGATTTTACATTAAAACCATAACTGGCTTTGAACAAATTATTTCTACATTCAGGCCATGTTTATGGGACCCCATTAGACGTCCTATAAACCAGATTACAATTACCTTGGCTTATCTATGGCTTTGTGTCATCAGCCAGTGGTTCATCAGTTGTCCAGATATATTGGTAGCAGACATGATGCAAAAGAGCACATCACTGAAGCTGAAGAAAAGAACCAACCCAAACATTTATAACAACGTCAGTTACCACAAACATCCATGAACTTCTCTGAAGAGACTTGGTTGCAGCAGTATAAGAAATGATTGACAGTACATTTCATTCAAGGTACCTGTACCAGCCTAAAAACAAGAAGTCACAGTTTTAACAATAATCAATATGCTTCTCCAATAATTAATTTCCTTGTCCAGAATGGTGAAAGTTACCAATAACATGCATATCTCGACTTGTTACTGCAACTGCCATTCAACATATATCTTCTTTAATGCAACTGATATCTGCAGTTTAGTGTGACAGCAGAGAAATAAAACAGTTCACAGCTTCAACCACCACTTCTCCATGTCAACGTTGAACATAAACAGAGTTAAACTATTTAACTTTTAATAAGTATATTCGACCAATGTCATTGTGGTTTGTGTTTTACTGACACAGGAAAATCCTAAAATGCACACATGTGCCTTTGAACCATGTGACTGACAATCATTTACAGTGGGTATTGATTCATTAGTGTCTACAAGTGTGTTCACCAACCCTGATCCTCAGAGCACACTGCCCTGCATTTTTATAGATGTTGCCCTGCTCTAACACACCTGGCTCAAATTAGTGGGTCATTATCAGACTTGTGTACACCTTGATCACAAGCTGACAGTGATCCAATCAGGCGTGTTTGAGCAGGAAAACATCTAAAACATGCAGGGCAGTGTGCTCCGAGGAATGGGTTGGGAAACACTGGTCTACAATATTCTGTGATGTCTGCCAAAATTAGATGTCACATGAAGACTGGCTCAAATTTGGATTCTGTGCCTTTAACTGTGAATTCGTTGATTTGACTTGAGCCACTTTGGTTAATGCATAGACACCACTAAATATCTTCTTTTAATCATTTGAACATAAGCATCCATCAACTGCCATTATTACACAGCAGAGCCTATAAATGTACATAACAAAACACTCTATATGCATCTGTCAAAATTATGTAATATCTACTTTAAAAATAATCTCTTTTATTTTAATATTTTTTTCAGCTTTTTTGGGACCAAAGACAGACTCTATCAAAAAATCTGGACCTAAATTATAATTCTGTTTTTTTTTGTTTTTGTTTTTTTTTTTTTTCTAAGGTGATACCTGTACAGATTCAAATATGTCACAGGAAAAGCCATTTGAGGATTTAATTTTCACTCAGTCTCTTCTAACTTATAGCCCTTATCTCCTTAATGCCATAGTCCATCACTCTTATTCCTTCTTGTATCCCTCTCATCTCTTCTGCTCATTAGGCATCTCAACATGCCCCTTATTTCTATCTGTTCACCTCCTTCCCTCCATACCATGTTCCTCCATCAGTGCCAGCTCCTCTGACATCCTACATTACTCTAGCAGCCATGGCTACTGCTGCTGGACTACTTCCCAGTGTCGGACGTCCTCCAAGGGGAGAGTCCACTTGTCACAGCAGATTAATACCTTACTAGCTGACTGATCAGCTCCTACTGGTGTAGAACCTGAGTGTATCATGGCATGGCTCAGATAGGGAAGGTGATGCTATCCCAAGTCATCACTGTTCAGGTGGTCTGACCTGGAAAACTATACATTTAATCTTCCAAACAGTGTCAGGATGAAACAGTAGGATGTTGCTCTGCAAAAGAATTTGGCATGTCTGTGAACAATAGTGAGTAGGAGTCAAGTTGATCAAGCTAAGATGCTATTCATGAAGAAAGCAAATGAAGAGGTCTCTAGTTGCTTGATTTAACTGCAATGCAAACACTGCCTCAACTTCTTGAAAAGAAAAACCGTGCTTTTAAGATCCATTTTAAATGTGCATTGAAGGTGGCTATCTGAGAATACAAGCAATGTGTCTCTATATTTAACGATGTTCACTTCTAATGTTGGTACTAAGGAGTTTGGTGGGATAGAAGAGGGAGACCCACATACAGACACATAAATATACGGATCATCACCAATCATTAACTCATTATCTATATGGCAGTATCCACTTGTCTGTCCCATTTAGTCCCTTGACATTATAGTTTTTGAGAAGCAGAAAATGAGCACTGGTGCAGGTTTAAATCAGATGTGAAATGATGTCCTCAGTGTTGTCTGTCTCTTCAAGTCCCCCCATTAACTGTAAAGTGAAGTGACATGGAAAATCTGAAAATTCTCATATTTAAAAAGAAGCGGCAATAATAAAATAATAGGGGGTCATCTATAATCGTCTCTCCCTTCAAGATGATGATGTCTTTTCAAACTCAATTACACATTAGCGGGACAATTTCTTCCTTTATCTATCACACTTCATCAACTAGGGCTTGGCAGTGTATCCGATCCTCCTCATTAGCAATCACTCCATCACTCACTAATAATAGCCTATCAACTTTGTCTCAATGACCAAAGTTACAGCAGAGGAGAGTGAAATATTAACTTATGATATTAACCTAGGGTCGTGTTTTAACATTGTGGAATTAGATCAGATTTAGTCAAATATGGCCATAAATCAAACTGAAAGGAATAATATAAAAAATGATAGAGTGGCTTATAAGAAAATTAACAGAAAAAAATTGTTTTTATTTATTTTTCTTTTTTTGTTTTAAGTAAGGAGTCATAGAAGAGACAAGGATCAAATTTAACCAAAAACTGAAAACACTAAAAAGAGTAATTTAAGGATGGTTTAAAAAAATAGAGCGCAGTGACAGAAAAAAAGGGAAAATAAGCAGCACCTGAGGCCGGCACCTTGGTTTATGTGACCAACCATTACCATAAATGGATGCTGACTGCCTGCAGTCAGGACCAATATACTATCTATAAGGGTTCATTTCTCTTGAATTTACTTTGCTGGTGGTGTGACGGACGGTCGCTCGTCTTAGTGGCCTAAATCAGTTCACTTTCACATAGCTCTTCAGGCTTGCAAGCCACAGGCAGAGATGCATGCAATAGGTGTCACATCCCCACCCCTCTTGTCCTCTCCTATTACCTACACAGATGCCACGGCAAATGGCTGGCTTGAGGTTACAGATGAGGGTCTGCTGTTTTATATTTGTGTCAGGATAGTGGAGCATTGGGAGCATTTGTTCAATAGAACTGCCACGTGAGAAAAATTTCCTTGGACTGCTTTAACAACCATTATAAAGTGAGGTGAGAACTATTATCTGTCTCTCTTGCATGCTAAAACACAGACATACTCAGTCATGCATGCACAGTTAATCTACACATCTGCCAAGAAAGCACTTAAACAAGAATTGGAATGCATAGAAAAACACTAGTGCTACTTTGATGGTACTTTGAATATGTGCTGAATGTGTTTTGTTAAGGGCCACAACCAATGTCAAATTGTCAATAGAGAATCCACCACATCCTGAAGTAAATCGCCAATTTAACTGGTGGGACGGTGGTGTTTAGAGCAACAAATTGTGTCTCCTAGAGTCATTTAGTAAGATAAAGAACAATGTGACATCATCTTGGTCTGCACTCTCTTCGTCTGAGTCGTTATCTTTCTGACAAAGCCCATATTTTTTAGCAAAGTAGTCTGATACTCAATAATGCAAATGTGTTCTTTAATCTAAGCTTCCCTTAAACTGGTAATTAAATGAACGATTTAAGGTTTCATGAGAAGCAATAACACTTTGTATGCAAACTAAAACCTGTCTGGTTTGATAAGGTGTGATTCATCAATATTTAATATAAAATACATAATATTTCAAACTACACTGTAGAAGAGTCATCAAGAAGATAATTCTCTCTTAACAAGTTGCTATATAAAGTGGCCTATCCATGCTGCTGCAGCATGCTTTACAGCCACATAAAGGTCGGTCAGCACCATCTATCTTTGTAAAAGATTTAGAGTATGCTTGCTGATGGTCTTTGCCTCTAATGAAAGACAAGATTTGTAATAAACAAAAAATGTGCTGATCTGTAAACAAGAGTAATGATTCCAAACCCACCTGACCTGAACTCCACTGAAGCATTACATGCTATTATAAGAATTATTAAGTCACTAATCTGGGGTAAATGTGCTTCATGTATAGCTTAAACAATGTTGCACAGAGTTTATATATAGTAGCGAAACGATGAACTTTTCTGACCCAAGTCTCCTTTTTTCCCTTTCTAGCTCGTGAGTTGGGCATGCTTCCTTGTGTTGCCCATCTGGAAGCAGTACCATAAATACTATGAAGTAGCTCAGTGAGTTCTGTCAAGTCTAAAGCCAGGATTTCCTGTATCATGAGCTTGCCTCTTTTTTTTATTTGGCTAGATCAACATTGTAACTTATGGTAAACTAGTAATCTGCTCCAGATCCTCCACACTTTTTTTTTTCTTAATCATACCTCAGATAAAATCATACTGACACAGCAATAAAATGTTATGTACAAATACTGACTTTTGATCCCTCACACTTTGACATCACAGAAAGAACTCAATCATGTTGAATAAATGTAAATTTGTCGAGTCACTGACAGTGGCTGTGCCGCAATTAAGCCCTTACACCAGTGTTTCCCCATTCCAAGTTCTCAGGAAAAAAATGCCTTGCTTTTTTTTTAGATGATTCTCTGCTTTACCGCACCTGTTTCAAATGAATGTATCGTAAGCTGTACTTATCTTGATGGCGACCCATCAGTGTTGCTGGAGCAGGGGAAATCTAAAACCTGCAGACCAGTGGCATTATATAGTAGACAACTTTGCGTCCTTTGAGAGTTGTTACATAGTGCACACAATGTATCCAACAATGCGTCATGAAAAAGTAGTGTGCAAGCAAAGATCACTAAATTAACTGGTAGCACTCCATTACATTTTATCCTTGGAACAGAAATGATGCAACTAGCAGTGCTGTCAAAAATAACACTTGTGTTTCAAACTTAATTTTGCTGAAGAGCTCATTTCACAGTCCCTGTCACCAGTGATTCAACTGTCATCTTAATCAGTTTGTATGCATATACATGCTGATTTGATTCACCAAATTCAATCTAATTTATCTGTGATCACTCAAGGCTCAAGACTGCATATTTTCTATACTGGTATACGATCATCAATATAACCACCCATTTTCTATCCCCCATGGGTGGTCTGCTGGATCCCAACTCATTATAGGTGAAAAGCAGGGGCACACACTGGACAGGTCACCAGTCCATCACAGGGCCACAACCACTCACACACACACACCTATGGGCTATTTAGCATTATCAATCAACCTAACATACAAGTGTTTAGACTGCAGGAGGAAGCCAGAGTACCCGAAAAAAGCCTACATAACAATGAGGAGAACATGCAAACTCCACACAGAAAGACTCCTGCCAGGCCCAGTTAAACCAGGAAGTCAAACCAGGAACCTTCTTGGTGTGAGGCAACAGTGCTAATCACTAAGCCACTGTGCTTCCCAGTATATCATTACACGTCAAACTTGGATCTACTTAATCTTTGATATGGTGTCTATAATATTTTTGTTTAATGGTTTTGTCTTTTGTCCTGATCTACCAACAAGTATATATTTTTTGAAAATTCAAATCATAAAAAAATGTAATACACATGAAAAAATTTGTATATAAGAGAACACTCATTGATTTATTCCTTACCAGCCTTAATATTCAGGGTCATAGATATTCTAGAAGTGATAAACTGCTAGCAGGTAAGAGGCAGGACACATCAGTCCATGATAGTATTTATTACAGTATTGGGAAAAATAATGCTCTTCATGAGAATCAAGTTGTACATTTAACACCTTCCTTGTTGGATCTCATTAAAGGCTGCATTGATTCACAGTTTTTTCTTAGTACAATTGGCACATTTTTTTTTTGTTTGTTTTGTGCCAGAATTTGTATAAAGAAAATAAAAAGCATTTCACAGATATTTCACATTAAAGTTATTAATATTAAGATTTATAAAAGAGCCATTCTGACATTTTAGATGCTTCTAAAGTAGCTCTTTTCTTAATCTGTTTTTTCTTCCACGTTACAGAAGAGCATTTCTTGTTCATCAAATGTAGGTCAATGGTTCAGCGAGTGTTTAGTCGTGCTCACTGAAGTAGCATGAATTTTATGACTAAAACAGACATTTGACTAACCGCATGTTATCACGCTTCATCTTTCATTTTCACAAGGTTGAAGTGCACTTTCCCCTTTGTGTTACCCTTATGTTGCTCCGACACTCAACCCTCCTCTCGCCGTATTGCTGTTCAGTTGTTTGAACTCTCTGACCCTGCAGACTTCTCTCACTGCTCATCTCTTCATTTGCACCCCGACCTCATTCTTTCAGCCCAACCTCATCTCTAGTGACAACACCCGATTGACATTAATGATAGCACAGAATGGAAAGGTTAATTAAGACCAACTGTTCCCTGCCCATTCCTCGGCACCATCTGCTCCGTAACACCAACCAATACAAACCCTGAACTGGCATAATTGCACAGTATATCTGCAGTCTCTTCTGATAGCCTACAGTGTTTTTTTATCCACCAAAAAGTGCAAATCTTTACATTCATTTATTACAAAAGGTTAGAGATACTGAGTGGAATAAGAAGACTGTGTTAAAAAGACAATGAGTCGTTTTGGGGGAAAAAAAAAGACAGTGAGTCAACATCCAAGAGTGTTTATCAGAATATCGCTGTATTTAGATCAAGATCTTAAATCTTGCAATCAATGCACAAATCAATGTACTACTAGAACTGAAAAGATGACAGCTATGAAGCACTTTCAACTTTGTGCAATAAAGACAAAAATAAAATAAAGCAAGAGTATGCTTGAGACTTATTGTCTAAATAAAAATGTAAAAATTTGGCCTTATTGTATACTTCAGCTGCAATTAAAGACTTATTAAAAGTCTCGTATTTATGTGTAAGAAGATATTTCCAGCAGCAGACTTTAGCCAACCATCTCATGATGATGATCTTCAAAACTCGGGAAATGGAGATAAAAGCTGTTGTATGTCCTCTACTTGACTACATTGTTGCAAGCTGCCATTTGCTTTTCATATCATGTTTAATTTTCACAGGGAAGTATGTTTTGTTGAAATAGTTTAATTGTCAACTATGTTTTGACATATATATATATTCCATTGATTCAGTTATTCTAACTCATATGATTAGTGCCAGAGGCATTAGGACAGTAACGGAGTGCTTATGGTTTTGCTTCTATTGCTACTACGGATATGTAACAAGAAAATCACATAACGAACAAGATATAATTGAAATGCAGGCTTTCAGTTTTGATTTAAGAGGTGACAAAAAAATTGGAATTTATAATTTGGAAAGTACAACCATTTTTGCCAAAGTACCTAGCTTTTCCATCCATCCATCCATTTCATACCCACTTGTTCCAATTTCTGTTTGAGCCTGTCCCAGTGAAATGCAGAGGTTCATCCTGGATAGGTATCATGTAGACAAACAACCAAACACACTCCTACAGGCAATTTAGAATTACCAGTTACCTTACACACAGCTTTTTCAGCTGTGGGAGGAAGCTGGAGAAAATCCTTATAAACACAAGGAGAACATGGAAACTCAACATTCCACATTCAGACAGGAAATGCCCTTCGGAATTTAAACCGGTAACTCTTGCTGACAGACAACCTACCTCCATTGTCAGAAGCTCAATTTTTTATATATATATATATATATATATATATATATATATATATATATATATATATAGTGATATTTTTAGAGGGAACTTAAATAAAAATGTTGTTTGAGACCTCAGTCTGACCAGGAACAGCCCTTGGAATAAGGACTGTTTTTTTTTTTTTTAATTTATTTATTTTATTCTTTGCTTAGAAAGATGATACATAAATCTGCACATTAGTGATAACCTTGAGCAAAGAAATTGGAGAAACTATTCAATAAAATCCCATGAGGATCAAAGGTTTGCCAATTCAAACAATCACTGAGTGTATCTCAAGCAGCCTTCACATTTTAAATGCTTTCTTCTGCAGCAAAGATGGAAATGTAACTCAATAAATAAGACAGAGAGATTACAGTTGGGCGTGGGTAAATATTTGTTGGTGCCCTGTCTTGTCTTTGCCTGATTATTTAGTCAGTCCAAACAAAGAGGCTGACTGCAGAACCCTAGCAAGCAAAGAAGTAGCAAAGGTTGCAGTAAAATACATAAACAAAGTGATGACAAACATCTAAATATGGACACTGGAGGGGATTTCAAACTCTTTTTATCTTCACTTTCATTTTCTCTCCATCTTTATCCCTACTGGGATTCTCTGCTTTGATCTTTGAACCTGTAAAATTCACACGCAGAGGCGCTCTTGACAGTAAGGAAAGGGGGAACTGTTCAAAAAAGCAAAGTGAGGGGGTGAGTGGAGGATCAGATATGCAGAACAAGGACGTCAAGGGCAGAGGAGGCAGATACAGCTGGAGGCCACCTATCTGGATATGGGTAGCTTTGGATCTGCTCCTAAACTAAACGACCATGATCCAAATGATGAAATGATAGTGTGAACACTTGTAAATGCATTAGTACCAATTATCCTACCCAGGGCAACAGTCCACTGGGGAAATAAACTTGAGACATGAAAAAAAAAATACCTAAAGATATTCTTTTGAAATGTTTTCATTTTTAAAGTACTCTTTAGGTTTGAAAAGGATGTGTTTGTGTGCTAGTCACCTTCTTCTGTGGGTGCTTATAATTGTACCCTTTTTTGTGTGGTTTTCAGTGGACTGGCAGGGGAATAACACATATGAGTGTACTTTTGACTATATTGTATGCTACAGCACAAATATGTAATCATTACCTATGCACAATGATACCTCGTAACCTTTTGTTTTGACTAAAAAGTTGTCCAAAAAGGTGAAACTGGATAAAGTACATAGATCCATATTCAGATTGGATTGGACTGGATCACCTACACTGATATAATACCTCTACAGTCATTCCTGCACACTTTTGGCTTCACTAAAGGAGAACAACTATACCTTTTTTCACAAAATTAATGATTTTAGTGCTCCCATGCTTCCATGCTGAGCCAAAATCTTTTATCCTACCTGTAGACGTATCATGTATTCAAAGTTCAGATTCCTGCTAGCTTTTGATACTTTTGAAAGAAAGTAAGGAAATATATCTAGGGAAATTAAAGATCCTGCTCTGTGAAAAATTCAAAGAAATATTAAAATATTATTCAATATTTAAATATTATTTCTGTTAATTCAAAGTTCTCTGAACACCTTCAAAAGTAACTTTGCACTTAGAATCAATCCAGCCCAAACACAAAAATTATAATGCAAGTGAAAAATTATAATTTAAAAACTATAACAGAAAGCATTTTTAATCAGTGAATCAAAGCACTAGTTCTTTGATGCACTGATTCACTTTAATTTGACTCACTTCAGTTTAATTCAGTTACACCAGTTTAATTGCTTTACACTCAAAAGGGAAAAAATAAAATAAAAAAAGAAACCCATTGCATAAATGTTCTTGATGCTTGGGAATGTTGTAGCCAAGAACTTAGTAGCCCTTTAGCGCTAGTGAGCAAAATATAATTTGGCATGTCAGTTAATGTTACCTCATTGCACCTGAAGGATGCCAGAGGTCAGTTCCCACTACTGCTGGAAAAACTACAGCAACTCGTCACACACATGCCAGGAGCCGGGGTGTCCTTGAACCAGCTTCTCTTCAGCCTAGCCAGTTGAAGAGGAGGCCTTCTGGTCATTGCTCCTCTTGTACTCACGTGGATTCTAAAAAGTCTCTCTGAACCTTGTTGATTTGGCCCTTTGTCCATCTTTGCTAGTGTAACAACAGACTCTCAGGGGTCCTCACAGAATGTGTTTGCCTTGTGTCTCAGTGCTTTCACAGTGGATGACTGTTTCACTCTCAGACTAATTCAGACTCCTGTGTCAAAGCTATACTGTAACTACACCGTAGGTGTGAACCCGACAGCATGGGCTACAGCATAGCCTGACATCCATCTCTCTCCAAATGTAACCATAAGTTGTGTCAACACAGACTGCAAGAAACATGTTTTGTGGCTTTTGTTTTTCAAATTTTTATGCTGCTAATTCTTTTTTGTCATTTTCAAGTCTTTTATTAGAATGTCTGTAAAAATGACTGATGTGCAACATTTATCAACTTCAACCATAGACTGTTTAAAACAATGGTCAAGGCATCAACTACGTGACCCATTGGTTTCTGAACAGTCATCTTGAAGCCTCTTTGTCTTTGTATTAAGTGCTGTCATGTTGCTTGGAAAGCTGACTTGACCATGCCTACCATATTTCAAATTTAGCTGTGGCTTCCAGATTCTTCATCCGACACAAACAAGAACTCCTACTCTTTTTTAAAACTGAAATGGATTACAATCCATGAAAAATAAATACATTTCAGGATATTATGTAAGAAAACATATTTAAACATTTTGTGAATTAACAAAATAAAAATATAGCACAGAGCCACATAATTCTAGGTATATGAGATGCCTGTGACATTTATTTGCTAAAGCACCCAAAGAATTTTTCTTTACAGCTATTGTTTCACTCTCTATAAACTGCCCTTTTCAGACCGGGGGTGGGGGAGGGTGCTGGCTGGTTTAAATGCATATGACCCATTTTTCTGCTGGCCCTGAGTGAGGGAGACTGGTGCAGACTGTAAAGCAAAAATAATTACAAAAATGATTTTTTTTTAAACCCAGAGGATGTTTGAATATACAAGAGGGAAAAAAAGGGGAAAAAAAGCTCACATTCACTGTTAACACAATTTAGTCACTCCTCATGAAGGTGTGGTGACAACATATTCAACTAACACCATTAATGCTGACATAAGGCAAACAATAATGTAAACTGTACAAGGGCATCACATCTGCTGTTAGATTGTGCTTATCAACCAAAGAAATATACCACATTAAGTTAAATATTTTAAACAAACATTGTTTAAACATTGTGGATTTGCCATGGACATTTGGTACATATCCATCTTTTAATATGAGTTTAGTTTCCCATGCAGCTTTGTATTGCCCCAAGTTTGTGTCCGATTGAAGAGAAGTTACAATGTAGGGCTCTATGGTTGACTGGCGATGGCAGGGGATGCAGTGTTTTCTGCTGGTCTGTACCACCAATAACTAAGAACTTTGCAATTTATTAGTTGCTGCTCACAAAGACAGTCTTCGGAATTGTTGGGCCCTGTGCAGCTAGTTGTACAAATAGGGAAACTCTGCTGAGGAACATTCTTGGTTATTATAATGAGGTCCTGGTGTGAAACAGAAACAGGACCAAAATATGAGGGATTTAGTTTCTGTCAATGTTCTTCACTGGGACAGCAATCTCAACACATACTGAGTGGTTTAATAAAATGTTTTATGGTCTGTTATGGATACCAGATGCCAAACTTTAAAGCTGAAGTCTTAAAAAAGGGAATCTTCCACAATATGTCTCCTTTAAACTAAAAGGAAGCATTTTGTTCCATTTTAAACAATTAGTTAAACTTGTCAGAAGCTGAGTTTAAGATCTGCTAATGCAAGTGTTATGTTGAAACCTGATTTCCTTATGAGCCAACCTTCTTTTTTGGTTTGTTTGTTAAAATTAATTCATGAATTCGAATGTCCATGCACATACAGTTTTGTCTTCATCTTATATTGTGGTAAAGAGTTAAAAAATCTTTTAACTTATCATTTACTTGCAGTGATCTAGTTTAGCCTTTAGTTACATCACGTAGGAGTAGATTAAAATACTTTTAAAGGTTGATCCAACAGTGTGTTTCTGCAAAGAGGATCTTAATGGTTAGGACAAAATGTTTTTTAGTGATAGCACTCTCTCCTCCATCAGTTTGGATATAGGGAATGTGTAATTAATGTCACAATATGTTGAATTTTGGACATTTGACTGGTTACATTTTGAGGTTCCTGATTACTTTAAACATTTTTTTTTCTCTTTTTAATTTTTTTTTTGACTGATTTAAGATTTTAAGTTTCTACATTCCTCTGTCATTTTTCATGGTCCACATAAAATCAAGTTTGTTTCACAGTTTTACTACTCACCCAGTGCAAAACAGTTTGAAAGTAGTTGTCAGGAAACTTTTCTGTAATAGAACTGTAAAAGATTGCTGTTAGTTCGTACCCAAGTTTCCTAACACACAGAAAGACACAAAAAGATTCAGAGACTAGAAGGCCTTTTTAAAGTTTTACTTGCAAGCAAGGAGTACAGAAAGAATGGT
>JAOWBL010000021.1:11948030-11962987 GCA_028564865.1 Zenarchopterus dispar | reverse complement strand
CAGAACCAGGCTCAGGGAGGGGCAGCCATCCGCCTCGACCGGTTGGGGGTGAGGGAACAGAGAAGACAGAAAGGAGAACAGAGAGAGACGCATGCTATGGGAGAGAGAAAACATTTAATGACATGACATAATGAGATTTGAACTTCTGAGTTCCAAATTGGAAGTTTCAAGTGAAATGCCACGTAAAGTCAGAATTCCAACTTGAAAAGTCAGAGAAACCTTGTACCCCAACTTTTATATATCATACTGTAGATGAAAAAGAAGACAAACTGGTCTTTTGAAAACACAGCAAGTTGTGATAAGATCATTTCTGTTTCCTTTAACACACACAACACACAAAATATAACATGGATTTTTAAAAAAAAGTTAGTTACAGCACTGTAGTTATAGTTGTAAAAATGTAAATCAGTCTGAATTTGTTAGTGCCTTTTAAAATTTGTTTCCTTTTTACATTTTTTTTCTTTTTTTTTTTTTCTTTTCATAGGCATAAAAGTCTCCAAATAAAGGCTTGTTGTGTGCAACATGTGCATGCACAAGAGGTTCCAGGTGATTGCTTGCGTGTCTGCAAGTGTGCATGTAAGCGAGTAGAAGCTCTATACCACAGCTGGCTGTATGATCCTCTACACAGAGACACTCGGACAGACCCCTTCAGCATTAATTACTGTGGCCATTAATCAGACCAGCACAGATAGCTGTGTAATCCCACTATAATGCAGTTTTCTGAAGGGGGGGCACCAGTGTTAATTGGATTTGATTGGATGCTGGTATGATGCTGCACACAGAACATCTTAAAGTAATAATTAGAAGATAGATCAATTGGTCCTTTGTTACATTGATTCTTATAGTGTGGGCTGCTCTGCAGTTCCACGGGCTGTTTAAATGAAGAAAGTAATTTTGCCGTCTTTAGAGTTAACAAAGGTATCGTGATGTGCAGATATCTTGGGCATAACATGCTAAAAATAACTCATAATATAAAACTATGTGTTTAGAAATATTGGTACATTAAGGATTATGGTGACCAGTGAACTGAACTTTATTAATTTGGACAGGGAAGAGTATCTAGGTCTACACTTCTTCAACAGAGCATCAACATTTTTTAACACTGCGGTACATTTGTTGCAAAAATATTATTTCACCAATAGGAGGAAAGTTGAAAATGTGTGTTGTTCAACATAAAACCTTTTGGTCAAAATAAAGTTAAAAATGAAAGTTACAAGTTTGTAATATCTAAATATTACAGTGTATTAATTAACGCAGCAATATGATAACCTAGTTTATTTTCTCTTCTTAATTTGCTTTATGACTTACTCAAATCTGTATTTCACCACTTCCCAAATTAACCAAAAGTCATTTATTGCAGTTCTAAAGGGGTAATTTTCTGACATTTGTGACAACCAAGGACACAATATGCTATCCCCTGCTGGTAATATTTCTTTTTTTATTTGACAGATAGATACATGTAAACAAGGCACATAGAACATCCAAAGAGAAGGACAGGAATGTTTTTTTTTCTAAGTTCTCCAATTAGAGCCTGTATATATGTGTCTATATGTGTGTATGTGCAGATGTGTGTGTGGTGTACAGACATAAAAGTCTGTAAGCTTCTTGACTCTCTGTGTCTAGGTTGGAGGAGGGGAGGAGTAATGGATGAATATTGATAGACATAAAATCTACAAATACATTACAAATACAAATAGAGATACATACTGGCATGCATATACAGAAAGGAGTACATACACTTAAGGAGCACACATACCCAAACATGCAGACACACAACTGCATACCCATTTGTACAAATACATATGCAGATATATACTACATACCATATATAGTATTGTAATACATACATATGTGCCAGACATGTTCCTGAACAAGTCAAAATAATTGTCTGTTTTAACTGTAGTGGTGAAAAAAATGTGACTTTGGTCATGTGTGGTGGTCTATGTCTTACCTGTGACTTATACTTTTTAAAGTCTTTTTCATCATCAGTCACTCAGCACAGACACAAGATACACAATGAAAAGTAATATAAGTTACATCTGGCAAAAAAAAATTGCCTTCATCATGCACCTATCTATACTAACAATAAGGCATAGTTATAAATGTATTGTATGAAAGGCAATGCAAAGTTGAAGGCACATCTAGATTTTCATCCAATTTAATCTTTCAAAATAAGTAGTTGAAAAGGGAAGGAAATGCTGCCTTTATGTATTCTTTGTATTTTCAGCAACCATTAGTCTACATCAGCATCATCAATGTAATACACTTTCCCCAGCAAACACAGGCTTGTTAATGCTTGTGACCTAGAGTGAACAGAATGTGCACTGAAATAGCACCATATACGCAGAGAGCATTACCTTATTATTTGTTTCTATCGTCTTCTTTTGCTCATACTGATTGCCTCTGCACACAATTCTTTTTCAGACTAGTGTGAATTTTTGAAACACATATAACATCAGATCAGCACTTACAAAAACTAATGGCAAAGACCACATCCTTTCTGGAGTAGCGTGACATGAATTTCATCAAAATACTTTGTGTTTTTAAACTGTATTTGTCCAAACAAAATGTTTTAGAGAAATGCAGACACCAAATGACAATAAATATAACACACAACACTAGGGTTATTAATCTGATAACAAGGATTGGCTGCTTGTGATAGGTCACAGTGATTTCTAGTATAAGAAGAGGATGAATCAATCATTTTGTTTTAATGCCTCTGAATTTTTGAAGTTTGTGACATTTAATACTATTTAAGTAATATCTAATAAAACCAAGCTTTTAGTTGCCATGTTATAAAAAGCGGTGGAAACTCAGAAAAATCAATTTCAGAATGTCCTAACTGTGTGAATATCTGTAATCTAAGCAGGACATTTTAGTAGCATGTTTTAATGGCTGATATTTTGTTCTTACTGTCTGGACTAATTCAGCAGTGATAAGGAGGGATAGAGAAAAACTTGTAACTTTACATCATCCAAGTTTTTTTATTTATTCTTCTAAGACACTGAACACAGTGTGCAGCATTTGATTGGCATTAATCCTAGATCCATAGCAATTTCAGACACTGATATTCACAGTAATCTTATCTCCTCTGTCAGGATGCCTTTTTCTGAAGCAGCCACGTTCTGTTCTCTGTCCCTCGACGCCATTCAGTCTAGTGCCAGCCAATACTCAATCACTGTCACTTCTCCACCACCTCACAAACAGATTATATACAAAAAAGGCTTTCTGGGTAAAGAATTTATTTTATAAACTATACCTATACAGAAATAGAGTTTTGTTTACATTTTTAAGGAAGAGAAGTACGCGAAACAAAATAGATTCTTATGAATCTGTTTCAGTCTGGCACTTTATGCACACAGCGTGGAAAATATGAAGAAGTAATTACCACAGATCATCATCTCATCATTTACTTTACATGTTTATTACATGAAAGTAATTATCTCTAAATGGGCAAATGAGGTGACCAATTTCTCATGTAAACCAGATTAAGGCACCATTAGACTAAACATTTCTAGTTATATGCAGAGAATGTGATTGCATCTCATGTAGAGTTTCTTTGATGGGAGAAAGAATTCACAGTTTGAAACACTGCATGTTGCACACTGATGCAGGAATTTAGAAAATGAAACTGATCCAAACCTTTCTCTGATTTCATAGAGCTTCAGTGGTTTTGTCTGGGCTGGTATACAAAATGACTCAGCTTAGTTATTGTATTCTTTGCTCTCTTTTTTTTTAAAATACCTCAAAAAAAAGAAAAAAGCCCAACACACTATTATATATTAAAAAAAAACAACAAAAACATGTGCTTGCAACCATGTTAAAAAATCTCCTCACACACTCCATAGAGGGTGATTATGTTTTGTGATTAATAGGTTTAAAAAAAACAACCTCTTATCTTATTTATCTTTGGATGCAGAATGATCCTCTTAAGACATTTCTTCATATGTCACAATAAGCAGGGAACGTACCTGAAGAGTTTTGCAACAGCCAAGTATTTTATCTTTTAATTTAAAATGTGGTTCTGAAAGATTTGATTCCATAAAATGTAGAAGTCAATCTTTAAGCAGCACCAAGTGCCAAGATTCCAACTATTCCATGTGAAGTCAAATCAGTTGTATATTTCCATCTAGTTTCAAAAAACGCTTTTGATCTCCATACCTGGATTTCATATCCATAATCACTTTATGAAGAGTGTTTTTCAATTATTATTATTATTGTTGTTGTATCTGGTAAAAGTATATAAAGCAACATATTTATGCATAATTTGGGGCACGAACTTTAGATTGGCAACTGGTATAGCCAAAAGCTAGCTCCAATCACTTGTGGTTCTTAGTGCTTGGCATTATATTGGCTCCTGAGCATAGCTCCTGAGGTTTGAATAAAGACCTAAAAGATCATTATTAATGTTTTTTTTTTTTTTTTAATGTTTTGTTACACTGTTAGTTTTACTAACAGACAGCCATGATTGGCTGTGGATTGGCCTGGAAGAGTCCCAAGATGAAACTATATGTAAGAACAGGTGGCTTGTGCTAACAGAGTGTCAGTTAAAAACTCTAAACGCAGATAGTTATTTCAGGAGCCTGCTGTGACCTACAGTCGATCAGGCTGCAATGCTGGTACACTTGTAGTCATATAATGGGTCTAACTCCAGCCAGCAGCAGGCCAAGTGACCGTAGAGCTCTTCTAGCTCTTTTCATCTCTCAGATTTTGTTTCAATAGCACACTTGAAATTAGGATGTCCGGACAGATTTGACAGAAATGATTGTAAAGTAATATTAATCAAGATCATTATCATAAGCTAAGTCAGCCAAACAGAAATAGCTAACAATGACTGACATAAGCTCGGCATGCTCCACTCAGATTCCCTGACCGATTTGTTCCATCCATTTGCAACATGACATTGACAATAAGAGGAAAAGAATGTTTCAAAGGCACGCTTCAGAAAATTTGTGGGTGACATCACACGAGGTACATCCAATTCTTATAAGTCTATGAACAGCAGAAACAAACATTTGCAATGTTTAGCCTAGGGTGTTAGGACGATTAAGTTCGTTTGTTTGAGTAAAACTTTCAAAGGTTTACTCTTGATCAGTCTCCCCCTCGGTCACTCTCTCGTTTTCTCTTTTTTCATTACTTTTTTAAAAATCTCTTAGTCTCCTTTGCCATGATGTCCACTGTAGTGCTGTGAGCTACTGCCACTGTTACTGATGTGTGACACAGTCTCGTGAAGCAAAGCACAGTTGCCAAATGATAGAATTGTGATGGGAGTCCAAAGTTGCCTTGGGAGGTTTTTGCCTATAGTTGGGATGACAAGATGATACATGAAATTGAAACTTACATTTTAATATGAAAATAACTCCATTGGGCTGCTCTGAGGAACATGGCTAGGAAAGATCAATGGGTTGTTAAAATATTGGACAAGAGTCTGCATCTTAATTTTTCTCTATGAATCTTTGCTAAATGTTTTCTTGTTGCTGATAAAAGTGGCCCCTATGAGGATGTTAAACCAACAACCATGAAGACCTGTGTTCCAGCATGGAAAGAAAAAATTTAAAAAGTAATGTTGTGTACTAATTTTAAAACAATGACAATGTACATTGTAAATATCTCCTGCAGTGAAAAGTCTCGACTTAACCTAATTTGAGTGGGGGAGGGGGTGGGGGGTGAGGGTTGACCATGAGTTAAGTGGCCCGTTGAATATATCCATTTGATCCACTTGAAAAGGTCATAGTATGTTTTTTATTTTCATCTAGTATGTCTTAGAAGTTTTTGTGCATGTCACAAAATCATCCTATTTAAGGAAAGAAAACTAAAATTGAATGGAATTTAACAATAGTCACTGCTCTTGACACTGTAATTCCTCTTTTGCAGATCAGTCTTTTGTTCTGAATGTGATGACATCATTATAAAACAATTTGGTCATTTAAGATTCTGGCAATTGAATGGCTATGATGTTTTGATTTTGATGCTAATGTCGTTACCTAGGAGAGGTTGAATTCTGCATTAAAACCTGCCGACATAAATTTGACTCACTATCCCAAAAGATGGCGCCCTGGGGCACTGTCTATATTGCCAACAGGAGAGACTATGCTTATGTTAATCCATTATTCAAGCGAAAATAAAGATACCCTCTCTCGATCCAAGATCAAAGACTTGGCTGTGCTCAATAGGGCTTAGGTGTTTAGAAGGCAGTGCAAAGGCAGGAGAAGCATACTTCTTTTTCTCCTCTGTATTTCCCTAATAAGTAAACAATTATAAAAGCCACCTGTCTGGCTTATCATAGATTTAAACAGTGATGCTTGCTGTAATTTAACATTTTAATATTAGAGTGCTAATGTCATGTGAGAAAGGCATATTATTCAGGTTCTTCCGTCCTTATTTTGTAAGCCAGGTTGATAAATACAGAGTTACAGTGTTGCCCTTTGCAGAAATGTTTGCATTTCAAAAAACTGGCAAGGGAGCCATTTTGGTTAGATTTAGTCACATTCCACCTGCACTTTCTACTTTGAAATAAAATTTTCAAGTAAACCTATTTTCAGTGCATGTCAGCAATCATTTTTTGTATTATGAGTATATTTGTTAAGGCAAATAAAACATCCAAAAAAGAAGAAAAATAGTGCTGGAAATGTCCTAAGGGTTAGGGGCTGGTCTCTTTTTTTTTTTTTTTTTTTTTTTCTTTACCCTTAGCATATGTAATCTCTTTAGGGTTAAATGTGTTTCGAAATTAGTAAACTGCATGTTGTTCAGACAGTACTTAATGAAAGGAATACCTTTGTGAAAGTGATCTCCACTGTCAGGGGCAGAATAGCTGTGAAACAGTTAAAAGAAACATGTTCTTATCAGTTGCTCTTAATTATTAAAGTTTGTAATGATTATCTGGCATGATTTTCTGTAGTATCACCAGTCTTAATCTTGTTTTAAATCAACTTCAATTACAAGAGTTTATGCTTGGCAAGATAGGAAGAATCTACATTACATATCTGCTAGACTGTCATTGACAAGTAAAATAATTTAATACTATTAAGGCCCATTTATACTCCATTTTTGTACATTAGGACAACCGTTTGTTCCAAACAGTTTTTCTGTTATTACGCCATATAATGCAGTAATTGAAATTGTGTGGTTGTTCAGAAATACTCCATCAGGGGGCAGTGAGTCAAATTACTGACATCAACAAACAGCCAGCATTGAGGAGGTAGCAATATTTGCGCTACTCCAGAGAAAATGAAAACAGTGGTGTGTAAGACGACTAAATGAAAATCACTGCACCATGGAGGAGTACTTTTCTCTAATTTTACCCATGTGTAAAATTGACAGTGAACGCCATTTTCAATATTGTCAGATGTCCGCAAGAACATTTGATGGTCTCCATCACCCTATTTTTTTTCATGAGGACCACCTTTGGAGCACAGTTTTTGTCCAAGACCAGCCTTGTCTACCAACCCCAGCCCCTCTGCCAGGGACTGACGAAACAACTCCATCTGATTTTATGGCTGATGAACCATTTCCCCTGAAGGTGAACCTGATGCGACCATATCCAAATCATTTGCAAAATATACTAGATAAGTACCTAAATGTTTAATTTAATGTCTCCAGAACAGAAAACTTGCATTTTTTGGCAAAAGCTAAAGCTCTCAAAAATTCATCAAAGCATTAAAAAACCATCTTTGCCAGTTCTTTAGAAACCTTTGGTCTCAGAATAAGTGCAAACATTTCTAAGTCGCTAAAATCAGTATTTCACTGAAGATTGTGCAAAGAAGGCATATCAAATGCTGTATTTAAAAAAAAAAAAGAAATTATGTTGTATTTATACAAATATGTATATGCACAGAGTTGGTGCCCAAGGGCCAGTGTCCTAAATGTTTCTGTGCTTCAATACAACCTGATAGACATGACTGTGTCATTAACAGACCTGGTCAGACCTTGATGATATCCTAATGATGACCCTTAATTAGAATCAGGTGTTTTAAAACAGGTAAACACCTAAAACATGCAGAACACCGGCCCTTGAGCACCAATTATGTCCATCCCAGGTGTAGGCAAAAAATTAATAATAACTATAAAATATTGAGAGATGCCATCAACTGCAGCATGTAATAAAAAAAATACTTACAGAATGAAAATCTGTGCAAGGGAATTACATGAAAAGCCCTATTGAATATCTGTGATATTCAGGCTGGCAGGTGGCACTGCATTGAATTCAGATGCTAATATGAAGGCTCAGGAACAATAAACAACTCCTGTCAGTGAACACTTGTGGTTGCCACATTTACAGATGCAACTCAATACTGACATAGTAAAAACAAAATATGGAAATGACATTTTCTCAGGGCTCAAGCTCATTAAAGATGGACTGGGGAAAGTTGAAATCTGGCTCTGTTCTCTAGATGAATTGCCTTTGTTCAACATAATAAAACTATTTTAACATAAAGAGTTAGGAATGGTGATTTAATATTATAAAAATAATTTCAGATGATGTCAAGAGGGGAAGGCCCTGTGTTCCATCAGTCCTATTTTGTTTTCTTTTTAGCAGAATATAAAAAGCCTATCTGTAGAAGTCTCTTATCCCCATATGTTTAAAATTCTCTTTAAATACTCCCCCTTTGTATGAGCCTGGATGCAAATGATCACTTTGAGCAAACTGGTGCTGACTTTCATATTTCCACTTATTATGGAACTTTTATTGTGAGAAATCCAAATAAAACCAAAAAGGAACTGCTTCTTTGACAAATGATTCAATCGCACCATGGCCGACTTTTATTTGGAAATGTTGGATTTCTTTTTCACTCCAACAGGATTTCTGCCATTATGTTTTGCCTCAATGGCAGCACAAGGCTAAACATGGTAATAAAACCAAAATGAATACTTGTCAGAAATTTTTAAAATGGTTGGTACAAATTATGCCATGGCTAGATTACACGTTAATTATGTTGGTAACTGATCACAGCTTAATTCAGTTCAATTCAATTGCGCTTTAATAATCCTGAAGGGAAATAAGATTTTGCAGCAATTTCCATTTTCCAAGTTTCTTCAGAGTCATTATAGATAGTTATGACTGAGATCAGGAGGGATCTCCTCTGCTGGTATGTGTTACAGCAGATCTGAAGAAGTTTCTGACTTTGTTGTTTAATTACTGTCTTGTGAAAATGTTTAATGCTGTCCATTATGTTTTTCATTTTAGGAAGCCTTCTTCTTTGCACAATAGAGCCAACCTTCTTTATAAGTTTGTCAACCATTTTAAGTCACTGGTTCTGATGCTGCTGCCCTAACAGACAACTGCAGATGAGCTTGTGCTCTCCACAACACTTATGAAAGATCTGCAACATTTTGTTGCAAACCCAGAATGATCTAATCTTCCTCATGACATGTAGTATTCTCTGTCCCTTGTTCTGAACAGCATGACTGTTGTATATCCAGCTCAGTCTGTTGTCCAGGTGAACAAGTGGGTATCTACACTCCTTTGTCACCTCCACTTCTTTTCCTATGATGGAAATTGTGTTTGTCATACTCCTGCTCCTCCTAAAATCCACATTCATCTCCTGTGTCTTGTTCACATTCAAGATGGAATGAGTGTTCCCACACCATACCACAGAGTGGCCCACCAGTTCTCTGTACTGTTTCTTGGCCACCACTGATACACCTGAGAACTGCAGAGTCATCTGACTATTTCTGAAAATGACAGGACTCTGACTTGCACTAGACGTTTGGGGTTGACAGTGCGAAGAAGGGAGAGAGCTTCTGTACTGCTGACCACCTAGTCCAGGGATAGGCAACCCTGGTCCTAAGGAGTCACTGTCCTGCAAGTTTTAGATCTAGTTTTAGATCTTCTTGTATCAACACACACATTAATGGTCATCATTAGCTTGTCATCAAGGTTTGTACAAGTCTGTTATTGACACAGTTATTTGTATTAGGGTGTGTTGAAGCGGGGAGACATCTTAAAATATGCAGGAGAGCGACTCTTTAAAACCAGGGTTGCCTACCCCGAACCTAGTCAGACACACAACCATTTAGACTCACAGACTGTGGTCTGTTGGTCAGGTAGTCAGTAATCCAGGTGACTGTGGAGGCATCGACCTGACCTCTAGAGCTTCTGGCACAGTAAAACAGGCTGAGTTGTCTTAAATGCTCTGGAGAAATCAAAGAACATGATCCTCACAATGCCTCCTGCTTTGTTCAGATGACAGTGGATTTCTTGAAGTGGGTGTGTGATGATGGATCCTGAAAGGGGCTTGTTTCGAAAATTAGTTCTTTCCAAGACCTTTCTTGATGTGTGACATTAGAGCATCACATCTATATTTGTTAGGACAGATGGATGAGACTTCTTTAGCACTTCTTTTGCTGGCAGTTTATCTTTCACCGCACTGGAACTTTCTCTTGGATCAGGCTAAGGTTGAAGAGGTGCTGAACAATCCCACACTGTTGGTCCGCACAGGCCTTTAGGATTCTTGGGCCTACACCATCTAGACTCACAGTCTTTTTCAAGTTCAGTCTCACCAGCTCATCTGGAGACAGACAGGTGAGAGGGAGGAGGCAGAGAGGGCACCAGTATCTTTCGATGTGGATGGAAACAACAGTGGAGCAGCACCAAGAAAATAATATATGTAATTATATAGTAATACCAATTAAGTCCAATTTAGACAGAGAATGTATAACCTCAGTGACTTCATCTGTTCAAACTCATATTTGTAACGCATTTAGTTTTCACACTGTAATTGTTTACCTCAGGGATGACCAAGTTGAAGCCAACACTAGTGACTTTATTTCATTTGAACGTGAAGTTCTTCAGAATTATATTTTCTGGATTCCCTCTCAATGAAACGTAAGACAGACAACATAAACAGAAAAGGAAAATCATCATCCAGTCTGCCAATCACACATCATTAAACCCAAATGTCTCTTGTTCCTCAGGGCAGTCTCCCCACATTCCTTGATATAAAAACATCTAGGCTAAAAAGAAAAAAAAAAAGAAAAGAAAAGAAAAACACAAATTAATATGGAATTACTAAGAAATACATTTCAGGCCCTTGATACTCCTGGATGTCCATTTCTTTTGCTCAAGTGTCAGTCCTATTCTTCTTCCTAGCAAGCTTCTGTTATTCTGTAAAAGACTTTTTGAGGCCTACTAAATATTCATGTCCTAAGGTATCAAACGTGGTTTGAAAATAAGGTTCTGTCAACAATTTCTGACTGGAAGCAAAGACTGAGATGAAATGTTTTGCATGCAATATTCAGTGCATGCAGAATTCTTTGCCTATGAAGATAATTACCTCTAACCCCCCACCCCCCCAGCGCCCAGCGACTTCACACTCCTTCAAAGAAAGCCTGTTGATGTTGATATATCACTTGCAATAGCAAAATAATGATTTAAGTAATTGTGGATAAATCATTGTTTGGACTTCCGTATAACTGGCTGTCTATTTCTTAAGGCAGAAGTTGTCTTTTCACAGAAAGGGAAGCAAAAAAGGGATGAGGATAGAGGTGCAGTAGTCTTGCAGTCATAGTCGGGTTTGATATTGCAAACCACATGGCTAAATGAAAACATTTAACATTTAAATTTTTAATACATTGTTTTTCAAAATTCCAAACCCACAAAGAAAAAACTTTAATGCTAATGGTCCAATCACAGGAATAGACCATGCAGAGGTTAGGAATTGAAAAGCGTCAAAGAAAACCTGTCAGTTTGTGTACATAAATATGTTAATCAGCATTAAGACCACCCAAGTGTGAGGAACCAAAATACTAACAAAGATCCATTCGGCCTTGTTATGGAGTAACAAGGCCCACAGATCCCATCTGATTAGGATCTGTGGGGGGGTTGGAAACCAAATGAAAACCTGGTACTTGTGTTCTTTAAAAAAAATCTTTAGGATGCCACTGCTGACCTACTGGAGAAAAGTGACTACTATAGTATTGTTGCTATGTTGAGGGCTGTGATTAGTTTGCAAAATGTTGTAGGTAGCTGGTAGGGGGGAAAAAAAAGAGAGACACTCATGTGAATGCCAGGATCCAGGTTTCCATTGTAACAAAATGAGCACTGTGTACTCATGTCACTTGTCAATGGTTATGAATGATATATTTGCCTCATTCATGGGAATGACACAAATAGTAACACAGCAATCGGTACAGAGAAAAGGAACACAAGGCAACCAAAAAATATCCAGAAAATTTTAACAAAGACATCACACTATAAACCATGGGCCACAATAACTCTGGTGTTCTCTTGGCACTGTGACTTTTTACAGCTCAAACACATATGTGCTAGGTTGAATGTGCACAAAAGTCCATGGGTGTGCATGGCTTTCAGCCTCTGAGTTGGTAAGTTGTCCAGGGTGTCCTCTGCCTTCAACTCTGTGACAGGGGAGATAAGCTCTAGCCTCATGAGACCTTCAGCAGGATCAAGTGGATTTGGAAAATGGGTGAGTGTAATAGGCATTAAGCTTACTACACAGGTTTAAGATATAGATGAGGATGTTAGGAGTATGACCATTCAAATACTTAGATTGGAGTAAATGATTTCAAAAACTAAGAAACAGTTAAAAAAAAATAGAAAAAGTAAAGAAAAAAATCTTGCTAGAGAAAGAAGAAATGTATTATTTATAAGGTTATGCCTTTAAAATTTTTATTATTTTTTTATTCCATTTTTTATTTTATTCATACCAAAACATTTGGCAAAAGGAGGGTCTTCTTCTACTTTTTATTTTTTAATGTATGCTGCTTATTCTGGTTTTATCGTCAATTTTGTACAAATTATCAAAAGATAAAGGCTACTTATTTGCACTTTATTTGACCAGCCAAGTTCCTGAGCAAAACCAGTAAACCTGGGTATTGTGTATGAGAGCAAAATTGAAGACCTTTATCCAAAAAAAAAAAAAAAAAAACAATTCTCAGAAAAGAGTTGTGGTATGGGGAAAATGTTCAGTAGTGACAAGAAAGAGCATTGGACATGGGCCACTGCTTTGCCACTGTTCACACAAGGAGTAATTATCTGCAAATCCCTGTGGGTTACAATATTTCTAGAAAAGCTTTACAGGTGTCCACCATACAATTTGCACCTCCACCAAATAAGCAGATTCTTTTAAAAAAGTTAGACACTATACATGATAAATTGCTCTTTACTTCTTTAGGATGTAAATTATCCAACAGAAAACAGTGTAAAATGTTGCACAGAAGAGCTGCTAATGTGTTTGTATACTATGACAAGGGCCCCATGTCATTAAATTTTCCCCATTCAGCTTCTTAGGCTTATCCTGGAATCCCACTTTCTTCTGAAGAGATCACAAAAACTCTACACTGAGATTTAAACCATCCCCTGCTGTGATAAATGGAATCATGGAATCGTAGCACAATCACAAATGCATGACACTACAACTTGTAAATGCAGAAAAAAGTGTAGACAAACAAAGTCACAGCACACTATTCATCCTTTTCAAATGTATGTTAAATCTGACCATTCACACATATTCTTCTATACCTGGCTGCATGTGGCATTTTACAACTTGAATAACAAAAAAGTACAAAGCTAGCAGATACAAAAGTTAAGCTGACACCACCAGATCACATGCAGATAGTGAAATTGAGATTTTTTTTTTATTTTCTTTTTTTCAAACTCCTGTACTGTAGCTGCTTAAATTGTCATGCTCCAAATTAGGTAGCTGTCAGAATATCATCGTAAAGCAGCAATATGTTTACTGGGTTAAAAAATGAATTATATCAAAAGCTGTGGTCAACAAAAGTGCCTGCTACCACTTACTCCACCCCATCCTGTAACCTACAGAAAAAAAGGGTAAAACTCGGATAGGTTCTGCCCTGTCAGATTTAAGATTAGGATGAGGTCAACGTTTACTTCTTTTTTTTTTCCATTTAAGGGTTGTCAAGTAAGCAGCGAGTCCATAGAGCATCAAGTGGCTGCAGGTGTGAAGAGAGCATAGCTGTTTAATCAGAGGAAAGGCAAACAACAAATAACAGCTGCAGTGACATAGATGTATTAACTTTATCTCTAGTGTGAATACACCTATCAGACCAGGTCTGAAATTTGGAAAACAATGGAACTAAAAACACTGACAACCTCAGTTTTAGTTTTGACTCAAATTCATCCATGTTTAAACATTTTTTTTCAGATTTGGGCTAGTACAGTTGCTCTTTGCTTTAGATTCATGATGCTGACAGTTATTGCGAACATACACACATTTTTCTCATTTCATGTTACAGAAAACATAATGCGTCTATTCATTTAATTTCATTACTATGATTCTTTCCCCAAATATTTTATTGTGGGGCAATGCATTCATGCAGGGTAGAATCTAAAAGTCATGAGTACAAGTATACATACCACACTAGTGTAGATCAAATCCCTCCAATATATGCTATTTGGGAAAAGCAACATCTCTTTTTCCTCTCTCTGTGAGTTTTATTTCAGACATTTATGAATAGGCACCACATCAAAGGCTGTGCCACAGCTTCTGTATTATGCTAATAAAAAAATCACTCATGAATACATTTTAGATTTAGTATTCTTCCTCACCTTGTTCATCTTATTATAAAGTGGTACTTATTATTTTCCTTGCCTCATTTTTTGCCCACTTGTTTTTTTTCTTAATCCCTAAAAAATACCCAATTTTCTACAAGATTAAATAGCCTTTTACAAATATTGCCTGCGGTCGCACACAGTTGTTTCTTGCAAACTATAATCTGAAGAGTGTACTCTTGTTTTGTGAGGCTTGGAAAAAAGGAGGTTTCTAGTGTGGCTGAAAAGAAACAGATAATCTGAAGTAATAATAAAAGTTATTACAGAAGCCAGACAAGGGACATAGCAATTATTTACATAGATTTGGTTTTCACATGGAAGTACTGAGGTTTTTTTTAATTTTTTTTATCTGCATATATTTTAATGGTTAGTACCATGAATTGGTAAAACCTTTATCCAAAGGATTTATATATATATATATATATAT
>JAOWBL010000021.1:11915587-11942771 GCA_028564865.1 Zenarchopterus dispar | reverse complement strand
TCCTAATTTAAATCGGAAAAGAGAGGGAGAGAGAGGGAGAGAGAGAGAGAGAGAGAGAGAGAGAGAGAGAGAGAGAGAGATAGACAGATAGACAGACAGAAAACAGCGTTACTTTACATTGACCTGACTCATCGTTTGGAGAAAATCTGCGAGCACACAGGGCATCGCCTAGCGTCAGGAGAATAGTTTCAACAATGGCACTTGTGGGTGCCTCCGTGATATATGCATCCTTAAAGAAGAGGAAATATCCATTGCATTACGAGCTATCGTCACTGTGAGAGTTTTTTGTGCATGTCATCTGGACTAATGTGTGGATTACATACCATGTCGTTTTGAAAGATGGAGCACAATAAGTCTGAAAAGAAAGTGACATGCGGATTCTGCAAAATCACCCGAGAATGGCGGATTTTTTTCGATGCAGTTTTTAAAAATTGATTTGAGAGCAGAAGAGGGACACTTCTTCCCAAAGCAGATATCCACCAGACCTTACGTCTACGTGAATTAGTAAGTTATTGTTTGTGATGCACAGAACTAATAATGTACGTCTTAGTCACTACATCTTTGTGCAAAATGTTCTTCCTTCATGACTGCAGCGATATGAAAACAGCATTCCCAAGGTTTTACCCTCACTAATACTGCGCCTCGATGGGGAAAAAATGTCTTATCCTACGCTGATTTGGAAGATGAGGGAACGCGCAAGCTCGCACAGGTCTGCTTGATTTCTGTACATGTCCTTGAGTTTACTACAAATTTTAGATGCCATGAATTGTAAAAATAAATAAATTGATTAATTACAAATAAAATCTTTTTGACATTATGAAGAACAAGACAGATGATTGTTAGGGGACTGCGGGGAAAACAACTACTGTCCCTGAAACTGTAGTTAAAAAATAATAATAATAATAATAATAAAAATCACTTAAGTCCATACCTGCATGCGCTCAACCTACATTCACTATCAGAAAATCTGCCATATATCGGACTGGTGTCTCCATGTGGCCTACTTGATGGTGTAAATTAAGTAGTACGCACTAGAGGAGAACATTCCAGCCTTTCATTTTTGGCTGGCATGTCTGACTGTTCTCTAGTTATGAGCAGAGATCAGTCTGTTCTCTCCCGTTCTCTTCTTTTTCTGCGTGTGACTTACACAAAAGGCGCTTGTTCGCGTGTCTTTGGTAGGCTGGGAGGGAGCTGTTCTTCTTGGTGGTGCTGAAATGAGAATTTGCTGCCCTCACTCTTGCTTCTCTCTCAAGCGGGGAAAAATCTGATCCGAGTCACTGAACTGCTGAATCTGAACCTTCCGCAAAATTTCACAAAGCAACAGATGACACTTGGCACGTTCCTAGGTTTGAAGGGGGGGGCAAAGTGAGCTTCTTGTGTCAAACTGTAGAATTTACTTTCTTACTTGAATTTTGAATTTTTCTTTATTTCTCGTTTTAATTGCATGTGATAACTAAGTGCCTGGATAAAGGTTACTTACACCATGTGTTACATTTCTCATCTGCTTGCTTTTGAATTCTGAAGCTAGGGGTCTTACAAACTTCAGTAGAGGTAGTTGTGACTCTTTAGACCAATAATAAATCGTGTCTCTCACCTGTGAAAGTGAGAAGCATGGTGATCATTCACCCACTGAAAGAAAAACCCTCTATGGGATAGAGTGACATCACCTTGGGGAGACAGATTCGACTTCTGATTTTATGTTTTTGCCCTGTCAGGGACTTTAGTATGATAAATCCTCCTCACAAGTTCCCAAGATTGTAGTTGTTTATTGGCAACTGATGTAAGGTGATTCATATCAAATAAGGAGAGAGACTATTCTTCCTCCCCATTTAACACTCAGCAAACCTTTTCATCCCAGTGGAAATTTACTTGCAGATTAATCTAAGCTGTGGGTGTGGGATGCTACAAGTTATATAAAGACTTTGAAAACATTAAAAAAAAGTAAATAAAAAGCAACTCATTTTGGGGACTTTGAATTAGTGTTTATTTCAGTGTGCTAAACTGACAGCAGCTGTATCTCTCATGTGTCCCTGTGGGAAATAGCCACACAGCAGATGCAGCAGAGGACCAAATAGAGCCTCATGCTGCTCACACAGATCCAGTGCTCCTCTGATGATATTGCCACGATAGACATCTGTTTTATGTGCAATTTCTCCAGCCATTGTTGTCTTACTTATCTGTTGAAAATCACTTCAAGCAGCCATGTCAGAAAACTAATGAACTTGTCAACTGGAAAAGGGCACCACTGCAATGAGGTGCCAGGTCTTACAAAGTGACAGTCTACATACCCATGCTTCCATCCCACAATATCCATCTCATTTTCTTCGTTCTCAGTCTTTGATTCAGTTGAGATCAAGGCCCTGTGTGTCATATAATAAAATGTTAATTTCTCAAATCGGATTAATCTCTGTAAAGCCCAGCTTAAGACACCATTAACATTCATTTCTTTCACTCTGAGACTTTTATCAATAATGGCGCTTCCCTTATGTTTTACATCTTCTTTGGGTTTAAAATCTCATATGAGAGTATATTCAATGAGAGAAAATAGTTACTGTGAACTATTATTTGTTAATTCAGTAAGCAGTGAGCTGGAGGTCTGAAGTGGTAGTTGGGCCAAATATAAATCAAGTGCTAAAGGTAGAGGCCAAAGAGGCCTTTTTGATTTCTATTTTTAATCTAGAGCTAAACAGTATCTTAGAATCACATTTGTGCATTTGTTCAAAAACCCAAATTTTAATGTGTGATGTTTGTAGCCTGGAAAACATCATTCTGTTTTAATAAGCATTGCATGTGAATATATGTGTCATGTAGGACTATTTGTATTGACATGAGGTTTTAACAAGGTGTCACGTGCTCCCAATCAAATTAAGTTAACTTTAATCCATATAAATTTTACAGTTTAGGTCTTAGATCTGAGATTAGAACATTTGAAAGTGCTTCGGAGCAAATACATGGACATACACAGCAAATGTGTAGTTTGACATTTTTGTAAGGTTTTTCATGTCTAATAAGTGCTGATTTTAAACACAAGGAAGTCATTTTGATTAATAACACACAGCTCTGGCAAGAAGAAAGTCACCTTAACGCAAATGATGACTGAAAGATGCTTCTGAAAGCCAGCAGGGAGTTATCTCGAATACATTAGCTAATTTAATGTTGCAAGTCTACATCACAGCTTTTGAATCTATGGAGAAAAAATGGTTCTTTAAAACTGTGATGTTGAGCGAAGCATGTAATAATTTGAGGAGAGCAAAATAGAGCAATTTGTCACCGTTTTGTCACTTTAAGTAACAACAGCATCCTCAAAGTCTCAACAGAGAGGGAGAAAAAAAGAAAAACGGTTGTTTTCAATCTGATGTGCCTCTGTGTCTGATCGTCTGAGCATGAGCCTGTTAGGAGATGGTTTTTTAATATCATCTATTCTACCAGCCATACGCAAACAGGCATCACTGAACACATACAGACAGACATGGAGAGTATCCGCAGTAGACCTTGTCATTAGTCATCCTTTCCAGCATGTCTGTCTGAATGCTCTGTCCAGGGAGAGAACAGCTGAGGGATGGCCGCAGCACGTTCAAGCAGTCGATTGATTAATCAATTGGTGTTGCAGCTCAGCCCATCCATCACAGGGAATAATCTGGAAGACATCATAAAAGTACCATTCTATCTTTTCAGAGGCCAGGGAGAACTGCTTCTGTTTACTGTCTCTTCTGTGACGGTTATCGTGGGAACAGGGGTGCATCAAATAAAATATGGATAGGAGTGTTTAGTGTAACAGCACTGTGAGGTGTTTGCTTGTGTTTTTGCTGTTTTCAAAGCAGTACAGCTCTACATATTTTACTGTGACTCATGTCCTAAAAGGAATTCGTCCAAGTCCATCACTATCTCACCATTTCCTCGCTTCCTTCGTAAGAATCAGTTAAGAGCACTGACCCGAATTCAGGATGCGTTGTTACTCACCACTTGCTTTACATCACCCACCTTGCCTCAGCAATGGTGTCTTTTTGACTCAGTAATCTTCATGCTTTTTTCTGGAGTCAGTCTCCTTTTCTTCACTCACTGGTATACTACAATCTTCCAGAAGGAGCTGACAGAAGCATTACATCTGTCCTACTTCAGCTGCTGTCATTAACAACTTGCTTAAGTACAGGACAAAATACACACATTCTCCTCCCTCTGCCTGTCTGCCATGCACATATTAACAAAAGTACATGGGCACAGAGGAGTCATTCTTCCTGCCTTTTGGACAACTGGGAAATGTCTGTTTAAAGTGATATGGGCCCCGGCCACCACGCTAATTCATGCTGCTAAATTAAAAGGTTAAATGAGGTGTGACAGGGTGGAGGGCTATCTCTCACTGCCTCATTTTTTTTCAGAAAATGCCTCATGGAGTTACAGATATTTAGGTTCTCCAAGGGAAAGATGACAAAATAGAAAAAAAAAAAAGAAAATTTGAAATGCAGGGGAGGAGGCCTCCTCGCTTTCTCTCAAGTTCTGTGTTCTCAATCTTATGCTGTTGTATAGAATAATCTGGAGGGATCTGTGTATGCTCGGTGCTCGAAACAGGAGAAGTTAAAAATCGTTTGAACTGGAGATGTCTTTCAAGCAACATTTTAGTGGTCCCCTAGCAACAGAGCCATGATTAGTGGCAGCTGTTCACTAAAATAGATGTTGTTGATGGACACAAGACTTCAGTGAAAAAGCCAACACTGTGGGAAATTTTCAAACTGATTACCACATTTCTTTGAGAATTGTTCTTTCTTCTCAACAACCTTTGTCCTGTCTGCTAAATTTTTTATCAGGGTGTTTAGTGAGTGAGAACAAAGTTCTATAGAGTCAAGCATAGTTGTAGTCCTTACCTTTTTAGGTTGTATCATTGTCTTTTGATTAAAAAGAAAATGTCTTGTAGCTGTGATGTATGCTTCACCTATAAGATCTGATGGATTTCTCTTTGTGGAGAATAAACCAGTTCTTTTATACAGTGTTTTGTCCAAAACAAATTGCAAGCTTTATCTGCAGGGATGGTCACAAGGCTATCGTAGTTCTGTCTCCAACAAAGCCAGAGAAAGCACTTGATTAGGATCCATTTGATTTTACAAGACAGCTTCCTAAGGTGAAAGTAACAAAATTCAAAAACTGCAAAAAGCTATGCAAGCAGGTTTCCATGAATCACAGTAGGAAAATCTGAGCTGCCATTTTACAGCACTGAAATCCTGTGATATCAAAACTCAATGCATGTCAGTAAGTAGAGTCAGCATTTAACCTGGAGCAGTAAGCTGGAATCACAACATGAGGAGTAAATAGTCGTGTCATGCTGTGACTACATACAGATCCTTATTCACTCTCAGAAGAAATATGTTCACACACCTGCACACTAAGTATAAAATAGTAATGGTAAAGTTACCCACCACTGCTTATGTTATTTTGCCTTACCACATGTGTTCTTGTAAAAAAAAAAACCCTGCAATGTCATTTTGCGGAGTCACGCATGCGTTTGCGGAGAAACGCATGCGTTTGTGGAGTCACAAACGCATGTGTGTAATTTTCATAGAGTGCTACAATTCAGTATATGTAAGGACTTGAAATTGCATGCATGTGCCATCCTGAACTGGTACCTTATGCACTGTGCATCCAGGGGTGCACAGTGAGTGTCTGTGACCTGGACATCTGGGTTGGATTTTACCTTCTGTCTGACAGATCGGCTTTTCAACTCATAGGGCCAGGGTCAGATGGCTGCTAAACTCAGTTTCGCAGCAGGAGTCTGGTCATCTGTCAAAGCCCCACAATACAACATAGCATGGTCACACCCCAGATGGCAGCCACACAGTTGCAGCAGAAATAATAGCTGTGCAGTCAAAGGATCTTTGATAATACTTAAGAAAAATTACCGTTATGTGTGATAAATATTTAGCTCACACAAACAGGAACAAAGGAAGTTTCAAACTTACTCAGACTTCTGTGCTTGCAATTATTTAAATGTTTTTTTTTCACCAGTGCGTACACTTGCTGGTGGACTTGGTTTCATCTTTATGTGTATCTTGGTGAGCATAGTTTCATTTCTCTTGTGACTTACTCACTGTATTTGTCTCTGACCTTAATGTGTCACTCATCTAGGCACCTGCACGTAGGCAAGGTGCCCTACAATGATAGTTTTTGATCTGACAAGGATTGACTTACACTTGATTTAATCCAAGTTGTCTCTACAGTGTATAGTCTGCTGAGGTATCAGTCTGTTTTGCTGCTCAGGTCAGGGCCTTGTGACAGCAGCTGTCAGTCTGCTCGTGCACAGCATTTGAGAGAAAGAAAATGCTGTAGAAAACACTGGAGAAGCTGAGAGAGCCCACACATATCTAGCTAATTGGTAATCTCCTGCACAGACAATAATCATTAATCCTAAACAGATGCCACCTCTTCAAATGAAACCATTTGCAAACCAGCAGTTTGTCAGGAATGAAAATTAGGAGAAAAACTTGGTTTTCATACCAGTAGGAAATACATTTTAAAGGCTTAAATTGCACAACCCTTTAGTTCTTATAGCTTCCTCATTTGCCAAAGAGGCAATTCACATTACAGGTTACAACATAACTGCAACTGTGGCAAGTTCTTGATCAATGATGAGCTTTAATCTTTTGACCAGAGTAATATTTCTCATGATGAAAACACTAAATTGAATTGATGAATTTAAAGTAATCAGGAAAAGCTTTAGTGAGATAGCTAATCATGCTTGATTGGAAGTGTGTGTGTGTGTCCGTATGAGTCTGCATTTAGCCCAATGAGTAGCCTCCTGCAGCCCGTGCCAAGCTCCTCAGTGTTTGGCTGCAGTCCGTTTGTTGCTGAAAAAAAAAAAAAAAAGCATAACGTTCAAGGCCTTGTCATATTTCATTTTACTTTGGTGAATAAATTAGTATGATTTTAAGAAGTGGCACTGGGAGTACGTCTTAAATGATACAGAGCTGGTGTATAATGTCAGTTGCATGGCAAAAACTATCAAATTTGGTAGTGCAATGTTTCTTTAAGTTAGGGTTTAATTTTGAACTGAACTTCTGTTGCATTTAAAAGAATTATGTAATGCTAAAGGAATCTTGAATACAATATTTTCTTCAATTTCTTTAATATTCTTTTGTAAATTTGATTAAAAAAATCTAGTGGAGAGGTGCAATAACCTGACATTGTTTCTTATGAAAACCAAAATTTTAGAAGAATTATATAGTTGTGACACACATTTTCATATTATCATCATTACGTTTATATTATGCACATTTGACCAAAGAAAAGTGAATGTATAAATTAATCAGGTGCGAAATACTTATCCATGTGACAGAGATTGAGGTTTAACTCCCAGCACTGGTTCTCTTGGTTTATTGGTAAAGCTTTTAGCCAGTATATGCTGGTTCACAACCAATTAGGAATCCTAGTTGCCTTTCTTTAGTAATTTCTCAGTTATTTTATATGTAGATATTTTAAACTATTTGCTAATTTTTGAGTTAAAGAAAAATATATTTTGAAAACTAGCATGATGTTTATTGCTTATTCTAGCTCATTCTGTAACATCCCATAATATTCTGAATTGCTTTAGTAAAAAACCTTACATGCAACGCTGAACTCAGGTATGGTATTTCCGAATGTTTTTGTTTGAACATCATAAAGCAGCTGTGACCTCCTGATCTAGACTGTCCTTGATATTTGGTGTGTGACTGTGGGATTTGATCCCTCCCTGCTCTCGTCTCTGTCGCACTGATATAGTTATTATGTATAGCAACAGGGGAACATTCCAGGCTCTATGTTGACTGCTAATTGGGCTCCAGTGTAACGACTGTGTCATATTAATGACCCAGATCCAACTCATTGTAATATTTATGAGGTATGAGGATTTCTTTTTGTTTTCCTCTCTGGAGTTGCATAGAATTGAGGTTTAGGAGTGTGTGTGTGTGTATGTGTGTGTGTGTGTGTGTGTGTGCGTACACAACAGTTTGCTGATATGGATGCAAGTATGGGTGCTGGGAACAAAGGCTGATTGCAGTGTACAAGCCCTTTCTCTGCTTATTCTTTTGTGTTGCTGAAAATCAGTTCCTGCTTCTTCGTGCATTTCCACCCCATCCCACTGCCACTGATCTGAAAAAGTGAATGTGGATTTAAATCTGCATTAGATTTGCAGACAAATGTTACAGGTAATTAGCTCTATTTGTGTCCCATTATGTTGAAAAAGGGGCATGAAAAAGATGAATGCATAACACCCTCCAATCCAAAAGCAAATCAAGAATGTGTTTTTTTTCTTTTGCAGTGGCCCTTTGAAAGATAAGAAAAACTTAAATGCATCTGACACAGTCCACAATGTAGCTCTGACGTTGATCACAAACTTAAGGACCCTATATGCCATTGCATATTTATATGTTCCATCATAATGCTTTTTGTGTTTGATTTTGTGTGTTTCTGTTGACTTGAATTTCTCCCTGTTTTTGGCATGAACAAAAGAGATTTAAATCTCAAAAGGCATCCTGATTAAATCAGTGCTAAAAGAAAAGGAAAAAATGATAATGCATGATTTCATAATTGTTGGGGAATGAGATTCGCTGACAAAGGGGAGAGATAGTACTCACAGTTGTGAAACATGAGAGTAAATCGCCATAAGACTATTCTGCCATTTTTGTACTCATTTGTTCCAACATCAAAGGCCCGACTGCATTGTGATTGCAGCCTCTGTGAAGTGGACCTTAATCCAAATTAATGCTGAAATATGCGAACAAGAACTGTATTGTTTTGTATGTGACAATGAGAAAGTTCAGTATGTTTTTTTTTTTTAAAGTGAAATGAGCATTTCTCTGCAAAACTTTACTAACTTGTCATCTTTTTGTTCTCTCAGGAGGATGTTATTTTTTTGTTGTTAAGTTTTGCATATAAAACCATGGAAAGCCTAAGCTCATACAGTGGTGTTTGTGAAATTTTTTGAAGAAACCTAAGCCATAGATAGCAATCACCAAAATGAGTCAACCTTTTGTTTAAAAAAAAACTTAAAGTTGATAATGGACTGCTTATGTTCCTGTAATAGTGAACCTTTGAATGGATAAATGGTTGTAGGGATAAGGGAAGAATAAACAAACAAACAGAGAATCCCTGATTTATAAGGGATGTGTGTGTGTGTGTGTGTGTGTGTGTGTGTGTGTGTATAAAAAGTGAACAGCTTTGAGCAGAGATTAAAAAGCCTTGGTTGTCGAACACCGAGGGTCAAGCTGCCAACCATAAGTAACGTATTTATCCAGTGAAATGTTCAGTTGCTGAACTACAGGCAGAAAATAGAGGATGATGAGCCAAGATCTTAAACCTGGAAAGCAGATCCAAGGTGAACCATACAAAGGTTGTTGGTGTCCTGGAGGAAGAGGATAACTTGGTTTTTGACTTGGTTTCTAATCTTGTTCCTGAATTGATGGGGAGCAACAATTTTGGTAAACTGGCCACTATCAACAGAGAGCACCACACTTAACAGCCTAGACCAGGGGTGCCCAACCGTTTTTGCACCACAGACTAGATTAATGTAAGACTTTTTTTTTTTTTAACAGACCGACCTTTAAGGTGTGGTGGGTGAATATGACAAAATAAAATGATATGATCAGCATAAAAATTTGTATTTTCTAAATATGATAATAAACTTGAATCCACTGGGTATGCAACCTTAGCAGAATTTAATTTAATGCAGAATACTTGATCTCCAAGTGGCGGAGCAGTTTTGAAGGCTTCATTGCTTCATTAGAGAGTGGGTCACTGCATATTATGCAGAGCGGACTTGGTGCATGGGAACAACCTGTCGTGATAAATCCATATTTTAAGTAGGACTCCTGGTATTGTCTGTTAAATGCAGCTTCTTTTTTTTTTCTTTGAAGTCAAAGGCTCTTCTGTTTCCTGTCTGGCTTTTTTACCCTGTACAAAGAAACTTTTCAAAGATGTTTTTTTACTTGTTTTGCTAGCTTGTGGGTTTAATATTAGCGTTAATGTGTCACGTGACTGAGACAAGCCTCTTGATGTGCGTCAAGAGTAAGTCATAGATGGATGTAACGGAGAGAATCTGGTCATTTTTCAAAATAAAACATTGCTTAGACTTGGATAACAAATAAAATGGAAATAATGTAAGTTATTTATTATTTGTGTGGGGCCTGGTATCAAACGACCCACGGACCAGTACCAGTCCGCAGCCCGGGGGTTGGGGACCATTGGCTTAGACCACCAGCTGACTCCAGACTCCACATGATGGTCCCCAGGGTGCATCGACCTCAGGACGAGGAAGAATTTCTGTAGCCTGGGAACAGACCATGATGGATTACGTAGGTCATGACATCTTAATCTTGTCTGACTACAGTCTGACTACTACTTCTGACTAAACAAGCAAAGGTGGGGTCTGGAGTCATCCTCAAATCAAGGCTGTTGTGTCCAGGACACTGTGGTCATGGTTTCAGAATATTTTGTCACTTGCGTGTTTTTGTTTCAGTGTATTCTACACTATTTGTGCCACATAGGCGCTTATAGAGGAAGGTATCCTCTTTTTTTTTCTTTTTATTTGCACTGTTGTTGTAGAGGTGGATAAGGCCAATTTTACTCATTTTTGGCAGACATTGAGGGTTCTTTTTGTTGGTACATGATGATCTGTTGTTGTTCTTTTTTTCCTGTTTACCAGACTGAAAGTTATTGTTTGTCATTACAATGCAGAAGACATCTGGTAAAGACATTGCCCCTGGACTCCCTATCTTTGGCCTCTTGGAATGTCCCTGGTTGGCTCATCAAAGGAAAAATCTTTCATATTTTTTATTTAATATTAAATGTCTGATAACATTTCTGACACAAACTTGTAATAAAACTACCTCGCTCAGAATAATCAGGGTCAACCGTATTTCACAGGACTATCAGTAATCCTTTACATCCAAAGCTAGTGGGGTTTTGTCATTCTTGCCCATAATACTGTCCCTTTCATTTACGCTCCCCTACAACTGGTTCAAATGGCAAGTTCATCATAACTGGTCATATAAACTTGCTTCCTGGTTTTTTTTGTTTGTTTTTTTTTGGCAGTGTTTGACCTTACAGACAATGACTAAAGTTATATTTTGATTGGTAAGAGCTGTTTTAATTGCTACATAGACCCAGACTTAGACAATCTTCAGAAATATTTTAAACATCTGATTAAACTTAACAGTTTATGTCCTTGGATGGAAAGTTAGCCAATGATTTTCTGAATAAACCCTTTAGATAAGAAAGAAATAGCTTTACATATCTGGGCTTTAAATTGGCTAAGAACCCAAAGCATCTTTTTATATATAATTTTGTAGAAGCCTTAGAAAAAGGTCAACATTGAGTCCTGGAAAAGGGTAAATGCAGTTAAAATGGTTACATCCACCCAGGTTTTTGTATTTATTTTAAAACTTAATATATTTAAATGTATCCTTCTTTAAAAAAAGTTGACTCCATTCTCATTGCATTTGTCTGGGACTGAAAATCTCCCCGTATATCTAAAGCTCACTTACAAAACCCTCTTAAAATGTTGACCTTGGTCTACCAGATTTCACACACTATTGCTGAAGTCCAAGGTTCTCACTTACAGGAAAGGTGGTGATGCTGAAGTGCCGGAAATTCCTACATGATTACAGGTGGAAGTTGTTGGCGAAAAATATTGGTCTTTTGCTTTCGAGTCCTGGACTAATAGCCAAATTATATCAACAAAATGATGATATAATTTTAACCTAACAAATCCTTAATCAGATAAAAATGACTTGCAGGGCTTGTAGTGTTCCATTACAGGCTCCAATTTGCCACAGCCATATGCTGTTACCTGACCAACATGATGCACTGTGCATGGTCTGGAGGGAGATGGGTATCAGATCATTCTCAGACCTACTTACTGGTGGTCATTTTGCCAGCAAACTGTGAAGCTCAGATTTCTTTCATGATCTTAAATTCAGGCAGGTTTTGTTCCCATTCCCAACACTTTTTTGAGAATCTTTTTCTCCCCCAGATTCTACACTGTTAAAATGTGTAAATTGTTTGGAATCTCCTCATCCTGTCGGAGAACTTGGGCCACTCATTTGAAGTGAAGTGCCTGGGAAGCTCTGAAAAGAAGCATTGTCTCAAATTCACTGCTGCTCTATTAGACAAATTAGTACAAGGTCTTGCACAGAATGCATTATTTTAAAAAAAGTTGAACAATCTTATTTTTTAACAAATGCCACACAGCTGAGCAGTCACTGGTACATCCACTTTCTTTATACTCCACATTATGTAACGTATGATCTTTAAAGAAGTACTAGAAGCATAGAGAAGTATCCTCGAGATGTTCATCCCAACCATGACCTGGCCATATCGGGATTCTCCTCAAAGACCTCTGAAATACTGCATCATATGCATATTGTGGTACTATTCGGAAAATGTGGTGGGAGATGTGCTATACAACTGAAATGGCTACATCTGCACAAATCTGACTCACAGAGCAGATCTGAGACCATCTGGGGGAACATTTTTATCACATTATAGCATTACTCGACTTACATTGTGACCATGACCATCAAGGCCTTTAGGGAATGAGGGGTCTGTTGCTAATTTAAGATTCCCTATAAAAGTAACTGTGTTGTAACTGTCTTCTGTAATACATTTTAAGTACCTTTTTACTCTGGTCATTGAAGATTTTTTTTTTTTTTTTTTTGGCCCTCTCGTTCTTATTCTTTATTCTATTTAACCCTTCAATGCCTTACATATAAAAACACAATTTTTTAAATTGAAGAACTGATTATATATCAAAATGAAAAACACTTCCAGTTTTAACATTTTCTAAATAAATATTTTTCTTGTCATTATGAATACATTAAGTTCATGTATTTTTATTTGGCTTTAAAACTTTTTAAATTTTTTTTTTGTGTGTGGGTTTGTATTAAACCTTTTATATGGTTAAAACTGAAAATAAAATCTCATGAAAAAAGTAAATGGATGAAATTAAACATTGAGTGAGACATTTTGAGTCAAATTTCAAGAAGATCTGAGCATTTTTTTTGTGTGTGTTTTATTTAAAAGCCAGGACTCTCAACATCCATTTCTCACTGCATGTTTTTGGAAGTGCATTTGTAACACAAAGACATTGCTGCTATTCTTTTTTTGAGGTGTTCATCAATCTGTTTGTACCACAAATACATATTTTTAGTTATTTATGATGCAGTCTCATCCAGCTTACTAAAGACCTAGAAGCCATGTTGGAGTTTGAAAAATAACCCAGAGTGAAGGAGACTGTACCAATGCAACTGAAACTACATAACTGAAACTGAAGGTCCTTTAAATACACATTCAAGTTTAGGAACGAAAATGACAGTCCTATATATTTATGCAGTATTCTTGCAAAAAAAATATAGGCAATTGTAAACAGTTCACAAACCACTTATAATAAAAATTTAAATGGTTAATATTAAAATGTTTAGTTTGAGAGCAAAGTCTGTTGTGAATAGTTAAATGAGCATTCAAACAAATGAAATAAAAATATCTGCATGTTATTTTAAATATAATGTTAAAGCTGGCACATCATTTGAACTTTTACACATCTAGTTTTTGACGTTTTCAGTAAGAAACAAGGATAGACAAAGATTTAGATGATGAATTTGGAGGTGCAAAACCTGTTTTGGGAGACAACTTCTTTTTATCTTCAATATTCCAAAGGATATGGTGATTTTATTTGATATACCATCTTCCCTCCTCATTTTCAAATTGATAAGAGCTTTATACACAGTGTGTTCTTGGTATAATCACTGTAGCCTTTGGTGTGTGAAATCTGTTGCTAAACTGGGAGTGGGTTAATGTTCACTTACCAGATGCTTACTAATGTGTGTAACATTGCAGTACAAGTTTCTGTAGCTGTGTCTTTGGATGTCATTCATGTCAGCATAACAGTACTGGGAAAACCTGCCTCTCTCTCTGTCTAATCAGGGGAGTGTCTAACATAATGATGTCCTTGTTTTTGGATGTTAAACTGTCATTTTACATTTTTTATAACCATTTTAGACTAGATAAATTCATAGATACCGCATACCATAACAGAGCCCCGGTTTGGGATATGAATGGTCCATTTTGTCTTTGGTCTGGGGTTTACAGTGCTCGTTTAAAAAAAAAAACAACAACAATAACAAAAACTGCAAGGCTAATATGTCTGATCTGAACATACATTTCCACAAGATTTTGGATGCTATATTGGCTGCTAAATGACAATGATGCAGTGTCTTCTGAAGGATCAGGGATTATAGGTGTCCTCTATATGCACTAAAATTCCTCCAGATTGCTTTGCTCATTTAACAATATTATGGTCTCTGTAACCCATTCTGTATTTTTTATCCCGAAACATGACATTAAACATCTCAATTATTTTAATCACGTTTGACAAATTTGAGATTCTCTATCTATCTTTGTCTCTCATTGATGTCACCTTTCCTGAATAACACATTTATATAATATCTTAAACAATTTATTTTCCCAGGATGTCCCAATTTCTGAGCTTATGCATTATAAAAAAACAAAGTGTTTAGATAAGCTAGTAAACACACATTTAAGACATGCACAATGAAATATGCAGATTAAACTGTATCTTACTAGCAGGGGCATTACGGGCTTTAGACATACCACTTTTAAGGCAAATTGTTCAAACCAAAGGAAATCTGTTACTCTTTAAAACTTAGCATGCTGATTTTTTTCCTTCAGTGATATTTGTGTTGTATATTGTTATTAATTTAACCAGGAGGCTATGTGGTACAACATTTTCACGTGTTTGTTAGCAAAAGTGCTCAAAAACTAATAGACAGATTTGGATTAAATTTTTACCAGATGTAATGTTTGGTGGAGCTAAGAAGTGGTTAACTTTCCATGTCCTTCTGGATGTTTTTTTTTTTTTTTTTTTTAATTCAGTTTTGGTAGATGGGTGCAGTGGCACACCGTTCTTGTTTGTTATTCTTCTTTCTGTTATTTCTAGGTCTACAGATATAAATTGTTCAATGTCCAAAAATTTTTACAAAAATTTCCTTATCTTTTATCTTTATAACTATGTTCTTTAAGATGGAATGTCCTTATTAAAAATGGAGAATAATGTCATTAAAAAAAGTATGAGATTTATTTAAAATACAAATATCAGCTTTAGCCTATTAACCATCACCACAAAGGAAATGGATTGGCTTTGTGGTATTCATTGTCCTAATTGAAACAAATATGTACTCTCATTTCACTGAATATATGAATAAGATGACCTTCTGGAGTACTGTAGAGTATTGTAGAACACATTTGTAAGTCTTGTCATTGTTTATTTAATCCTTCCGCACACTGTCCATTCATATTGTTCCCACCACATCTGTCTGATGTACTTCAAAGCATACCACTCTGATACACCACTTTCTTGTGTAATTTTGTCTAGCTCCTGAAGTAATTGTCCTCTCTAATCCACCTGGAGTCTCTCCAAAATCAAGTTCTTTATATTTACCTTTGTCTCCTTTAATCTGGTTCTCGCTTTCTCTTTAATTTCAGTGGGGTTTATGCAAAGTAATTGGTTTGGATACGTGTTTATCCTCATTCACCACATTTCTCAGCTCATGTGAGTTAGAATTTGGAAACTTGTGTGCCTTCAATTACGTAGCTTTTCCAGCAGAGCCACACTACCCTGGCTGATTTTAGCTGTACTGTTCTCTTGCTATTTGGAAAGCTAAAAGCGGCTGATTGCTAGGCTACTGCACAAGCAAGGCAGACTTGAGGCGATCAAAGCTCCTCTGGAAGGCAAACGCATCAGCACTGTTGTTAGGACATAGCAGGAGATTAGTCCCGATGGTTGTATGTGTGCTAGCAGGTCTGCCTATAGTTCTGTGTCAGATGCTAACCCAGCCCACCCCTGCTGTTACTGCCACTGTGTCAAAATGAGTGAGAATAGCTGCAGAAAAGAGTTCTTGTGCGAGTGGCAATGCAGTCAGTTCAGCTAGAACCCCTGTGATACCACCATTCTGTGATCATTATCAGGATAATGAATCTGCACTCATTTTAACCCAGCACTCTGTCAGACTTAGATGATTCACTAGCCATTGTTATTTCTATGGATTCCTGAAGGTGACAGTCTCACACAACTTCTAGTAATCATGACTGAGTCACAACCTGAGAAGGATGCACATAGCTGCTGAAATAGACAAAACATGACAGAAGAAAGTAGAAATAATACTGTATTGTTGCCAGCAGGGTGAATCAACAATATAGGCTACCAATTAAACCTTGGGAGATTGCATGAAAATTGCAGTCACAGACAAGATCACTGAGGCTGTAAATTACATGCTGCTTGTGTCATTCATTCTCAGCATGTAAGTATTTCCATACCACACACAATGTGCATATATACGCACATACAACACACAATTTTCCAGGCCCTTTAAATGATTACAGTGCATGATTAATTAGCAGACAGATTGCTAAAAGGTGGCGAACATGGTTTGATGTGCAGAGGTAGAGAAGACTCTCCATGGAATTCAATAATGTCCTCTATGCCCTGCTCCCTCTCTCACTCTTTCCTTCTCATTCTCCCCTCCCATCTATTTCTTCCTTCCTTTCTATATTAAGCTCTTCTGGGTTAATCATTCCTAGAGGACGACAGCACCACAGTGCTGTGAAAAGTGACACACAGCTGTGTGAAGCTGGGTTCTTGTGCAACCACTTCCAGTGATTACAGACCCTTTAAGGGATAACCACAAATCTTAGTGCACACTGTCCTCAGCACTCTATACATGAAGTGATGAGTTTTAACACCCTGTCTTGGCGTTGTCTCAGTCATGCAGAAGTAGTTCACTTGACCTTATTCATTTATCCTTATATTTACGTGTCCTTTCACTGTGGCACCACAAGAGGGTTTTCTAATATTGATGTTATTATATGCCATTCCTTCACCTCTCCTCACATACTTGAACCCTTTTTTGCACACAGATCCAGTGGGAAGCAAATGCTCTAATTCATTTCTTCCCATATGGGGGATATGTCCTGTTCTGATGGATGGCTTCGGCTTTCCCAGTCCCTCTGTAGCTCAGGGTTTACAATAGAATCTGATTTGAATATCTCAAAGGGTTGCATCTTCAAATAGAATGGAAATAAATAAAAGATGCATGCTGTACAGTAGAGCTTGTATAATACACTGACAAACAATTCTCTTACAACTACAAAGAGCTGTGCACCCTTACACACACACACTCAAAGCAATTGATTCAGTATCAGAATAGCCATTCATGTGCATAAAGCATATGCTATTCACCAGTGCATGCATATGCATAACATAAATTAAACAATTAAAATAGAAGTAGGAGGAGGAGGAGGGCCCACTGAGAGTATGGAAGTCTCCAGATGTCCTAACATGAAATCAGTGGCTGACAGTAATCCTTTAGTCTGCCCCATGTCCAAATTAGTCTGCATGGAACTCTCTTAATCAATGTGGTTGCAAACTGTGATGTGATGTGACTGCTAACATGGAGTCTCTCTGTCTCTCTCTTTCCTCTTCCACATGCACCCACACACACATTCAGTCCCTCCCAGGGTCTCCAGCTAAAGTTAAATGTCTGCCAGCTGAGCATGTCCCTCAGTTGGGCTTTTGTTCGCCTCCAGCTGAAGCCCTGTAATTTGTCCACCAGCAATGTGCCAGGACTGAAGGTTTAATGTTGCCAAGTTTGTCAGAATATCTACATAAAAGTAGAAAATGTTAAATTGTATTCACATTACATTTTACTACAGTCGTATTTTAGAAAGAGGATATTTGAATAATTAGTGAGGAAGTATCAGTGTCAAATGCCAAATTTGTGGTTAGTGCTGTGAGGCAAAGGTAAAGGTACTGGTTCAAATCCCAGCTGAAATCTCTACATGGCGTTTGCATTTTCACTGCATACTCATGTGGGTTTCTCCTGGTAGCACAGTTCCTTCCACAGACCAAACCATGCATATTATGTTTACTGGTGGTTCTGTCATGAATGTAAATGTGAATGTAAATGGGTTTTTTTTTGTCTCTGTGTGGCCTGGCCAGTCATGACCGGGATAGTCTCCCACATCCCATGTGACCCTGAATCAGACTGAATTAGGTATCAAAAATTAATAAATGAATGTGTTGTGTCCTGCAGTTAAACTCAGTGTGTATGTGTGCGTACTCTTGTCTTTCCGAAATTTTGTTCAGATATTGCACATTTGTTTTCCACCTACATAGTGATTGCAAAGGTTTGGCTGACATGTTGTTTATTTTATTTCTTAATTACATTTAGGTTCTGACAACTGTACAATCCTGCCAGTGTAAACTTGAGTTCACCATCTGTGCTTTAGTGTCAGCCAGATGTACAATGTACATTTAGTTTAAACAAAATACAGTTATTTTTATTAAAGGTGCACAATTTAACAGAAATGTATTATCATAATTTTAACATGTGAAGTATCAGTATTAAAAAACTTGTAGTTTGATATTTTTCAAATGCCATAAATAATATAATTGGCCAGGCAGAACCTCACTGCCTGAGATACCAATTTAGATGATACTTTTATATAAGGGGTGTCGTTGTTGCAAAGAGTAGTTTTCTTCTTCTTACTAATATTATTGCTTAAACTATGTTGCTGGAATAGAAATTTGAAAAAGAAACATTTATTGTGTTTTATCTGCACAAGCATGCCATAGGGCAATTTTATTTGTGAAAAGCCATAACACATTAACAGCATACACTTAAGTATTGTTTTACATATTACGTCATAATACCATCAAAATTGTCCTTATAGAATACAGCCTTGGTTTTTAATCAAGCGTACCTCTGTTATATGATAACAAAATTTGTTTAATAATCCTTTAACTGCAAGTAAATATAAATACATTATATACTGTAGTAAACTTTTTTTTTAAATTATTACGTATATATTCATTTTTAGCATGTTTTCAACTTGCAATACAGTTAGGTTATAAACATTTCCATATTGGGAAAATTCTATGTTTTTCTGTGTTTTCAGACTTCTTTCAAGTGTTGCAATGGTGAATTTTTAACTTAGACATCATAGTAGATGATGTACAAACTGTTGTTATATTTTTCTTGCAACCTCTACAGTTTGAGATTTTATTTTGGGATGTCAGTTAATATTTCATAAGTGAGGAATATTATCAATTGGTTAAATTCTACCACAGACTAAAGATGGTATTCAGGACAGCCTCCAAATACACAGCCGTTTAGTCAGTCTAGTGCATGGATACAGTGTTCTTTTTAAAAGAACGGTTTTCGACAGCACAAGGAGGGATCGATTGTCTTCTGCCTCACAGTTTTGTTTTCATTTCTTTAATGTCATAATGAAGACATTTACACAGTCACTCCCACATTAACGTCAGCCTGTAATCATTGTTGTAGTGATTCCTTCAGTTGATGACTTTCATACTCTGGATCCACTTATGGCTCCAACATGTAAGCCTGGAAGACATGTTTCTTCACATATGCAGGAATTCATTGGTGGTAAAGGTAATACTGCAACAACCATTTTGTGTAAAAGCGGCTTTGAGCTGTTGTGGGATTGCCATTTCACTTCACCCTGTCTTCACCCTAAAACAAATCTGTGTTATTCTTTTGTTTTGATCCATGCTCTATTGGTACCAAATTAAATGTGCAAGCCCTCGAGAGAATGTGTCTGTAGAACTCAGTGGCCGAGACAAAAATCTGAGTGGGAGACGTGGCAGGAGCATTTTACTTTTCTGTTTACTTCCCTCTCTCTCTCGTGCTTTTTTTCTTTCTATTTTGTTTGGTATGGCTCTCTGACTACATTTTTCCTAAAACAAAACCACAAGCCATGTCTTAGCCAAAGCACCTGTAGCATTGTGGGAGAACAGTTGTGCACTTGTCTTACTATTAAATCCTGGTTATATAAACCATCAAGAGACACCACTAATGCATAATGATTCACTACAACTCAACTGTATGAGAGACTTGTTTCAAAAAGGAAATTAGAGGTAATGTGTTTTCGTGAGACTGGGTTTGGGGAGGCCTGCAATATCCAAGTCATTTCCTATTCACTGAATTTGTTTTATGGTGACCTTACTCTAATCGTAACATGTACTTATTTTAATGTATTTTAAGCTTCACCTTTTTAATACAGAGAATTACTTTACATTTAAGATAGTCAGTCTTGCAAGAACCAGTCAAAATTTAGCTCAAAATTTAGCTGTAAACCAGCATTTGACAAGCAGCCACATGGAAAAGGCCTAACGTTAGCCTTGTCACAGAAAATTCCCAACCAGTGGGCATCTCACACATTATAGAGGGGATGGTGATACATCACTGAACCTGACAAAGAATCGGTGGGGAAGTAAACAATATGTATATGAAGATGGTTGGCCATTCAAAGTAGCTGCTATGTGACTCTTGTTAGAGAAACAATCACAAAAGCACAAACAATGTGAAAATCATAGTTCTTATAAATCAATAATGTGTTGATGTAGCAGTGAAGCCTTCCAGGGCAGTTACCAGAGGTGTAGGAGTGTATGTGTTGTGTGTGGAGAGAACTGGACTCCACTCTGCCTCTCCTCCACAGATTGTGTCTTGTTGTCCACATACAACTCATGCATTGCATTTACAGCTTTGTTCAGCTATACAAATTGAACTCAATAACCCTTTATCAATATTTTACCTCATTAAAAAGCATAGTACATATCACGCTTTGTGAAGATGTATATATTTTTCTTCACATACAAATATTTTCTTCGTTTAAATTCCTGCCACAGACCATTGATATCAATGTCAATGTGGCACACAACAGACAGGAATGCCTAAATAAATTCCATTTGATAAGGGCGATAAAACAGGTTATAGTTGCTATGTTGCACATATGCTCAAAAATCCTGTGATTCACTGTTGGGTGGTTTTTCTCTGTGTGGTTTAAGGTTTTAGAGGTTAACACTGCAAAGTGTTACTTACATCTAAAATGTTAAACCACTGTCTGTTTTTAGAACAATATAGATTCTATTCCTCTACTGATGAAGCATTCATGAAAAAAAGAACCTGGAAAATCCACTTGCATCTATGTATTTTGAAGATTGTTTTTTTTTTTTTTGTTTTGTTTTGTTTTTTTGTCTGTCTTCACTCTCTCTCCCCTGTTCTTTGGTCTAAACTCTTTTGAACTGATAAAGACTCCATTCCAGATTTAATACAGTAGGTGTAAATGTGTAAGAGGCTGCAGCCAGCAACAGGTTAGAACCTGTGAAACACAACAGAATTCATTATTTTCTGAAATGTATGTATGCTTATGAAATTACTATGAATGAAAGAGCATAATTTTGTATTTTTTAAAATGCTAGTATTTTTTACAAAAAGAGAAGTGATTTTTCAGCATACTAATCTGCAGGATAAGTGTTTTGTGACTGAGGATGACTAAAAAAGTCACTGACTTATCAAGAGAGATGCAGTTAAAAGCTGTGGACGGTCTTGCATAAATAATATTCTTTTAAAAAGCTACTAATTTCATTTTTTTGGCACACCTCTGGTTTGTGAGTCCCTGAAACCTGTTCAAGAAACATATGGGCAAAGCATGTTTCTTGTATGGTGTCTGACAATTGTTGTGTGATTGGTCAAAAATTTAAAGTGCAAAAAAGCAGAAACATCAGTCATGCTTTTACACTAGTGCTAGAGTTTGTGTAGACTTCATGTCTTCATTAACTTCACATGGCTTTTTTTTATAGAATATAACCTGTGAGCACTTCAGGACAGGAGTCCTGCACCCAAGTTTGTTGTCAAAATATGAAATGGACTGGCCGAAAGAAACTTTGTTTTTATTCTCAAGATAGCAAGAACAAAAACAAATTTCTCTATTCTTTTGGAGTATGAAACAGATTTAAAAGATCAAGCAAGTTTAATTAAAATAAATTTATTTTTCATTACAGCTGCTGTGAAAAAATGGGACAGCAAGGCCACAAAATTTGATGACTCTTGAGCTATGGCTGATCATTTGAAACATGTTCCTGGAAGATCTGGTGGTGAAGGATACACTTATAAACGAAAATAACTTTTTTGTCTTTTTTTCCCCCCATTAATGTGTTGAAGATTCAGGGGGAGCAAAATTTCAGTTTTTTAGCTTGGCCTAAAATGTAAAAATTGTAAATGTCATACACCATTGCACCTTGTACATGTCTTCACTGAGTTCTGGTGAAACATTGTTATTTGGTTGATCAACAGACAATTTTTTTTTCTTTTTCTTTTTTTGTTAAACCACTGAACTTGGTGTTGAATATTTCATACATTTATTAAGAATTTAATTTGTTAAAAGGCAAATTCATACATTTGTCACTGTTTTATGATGTTTAAATAAATCTTTGCAGTTGTTGTCAATTGAGTTGAATTTTGCGAAAGGGGTATTTGAAAAGTTTAGAGGAAATCTGCTGTGTCTTCAAAAAGACAGCTTTTGAACTTTCACTTTTCAGCCAACTTTAGAGGTCAATGGACATCTTGATTTAGACCTTATTTCTTTCTCTAAAATAAACGACTTTTCACCTTTCACTTTTCAACCAAAACAAAATGGGGTTTAGATGATTACATAGTTGTTTTTTAAATGTCTTTTCAATGTAACTTGCTGGGTTGATTGTTTTTAAGAAAATCAAAAAAGGTTTTTTTTTAATACTGTTTTGCTAGTTCTAAGGATTTCATCAAGAAAATATTTCTTGTTCTACCGGTAAAGATATTGTTCCTCAAAATAAGAAAAATTTGACAAGATTATAAGAAAATTGGGCTTATTTCTAGAGAGCCTGTTTTTGCAGTGCATTTAATACTAATCTTTATTTCAAGAGTTAGTTTATCCTGACCCTTGCATTTTTTTTTTTTTGATAAATAATTTTGAGGAGGACCTAAATGTTTTTTGTTTTCCTTTTTTATGGCTGATGTGGATTATTAAAAACTGGCCAATAATCAAGCAATTATTAATGCTCTACTAATGTTAACAGTGTGCGTTCTTTCATTTTAATAAAAAGACTGAAAAGTAAATATGAATACCCATTAAAACTTTTACAAAACAAGATGGTCGTGCTATGTCTGGCCATCTTCCCAGAAAAATAAATAAATAAATTAAAGAGAATCAGCTTCTTTCTTGGAGTTTTTAACTCCTTTCCGTGTCTTGCTTGCTTTCCAACACAGCAACGTCAACAGGGAAGTACAAGCTTAGTTATCATGTTTAATTTGTTTTCTACTGTGTCTCTTGGGTTCTCTGCTGGATTATGGAAGTGATTTGATCTCTTTTGTTGCACACAGTTTGTATGCTAATGAAGACAAAAAAGAAAACAAGAGCACAGACACACATGAAAACAAGTATGAAAAGACTTAACATATCTGACCTGTTTTTTGTGATACCACACATTGCTAAACATGGATTTGCTTTTGAATAAGAATCAACTTCCTACAATGACTGAATGAGAATTCAAACTAATATGAATACTATTTTTATACATTACAATAACAGAGATATCAGACCAAACAAGTTTAACCATTAAACACAGGACTCTGGGTCAAGATAGTGGTCTTATGCCAGTACATGCCCAATGCAAAAGGACTCAGTCAACAGAGAGCAATGAACAATGACCCATGCTGAGGTTCTGCCTTGATAATTAAGTTCATTGCTTTTCCATTGCACTTTTTTATTTATAGCATAATTTAATTTGGCATGGGTGACAAAATAAAGAAATAAATAAAAGTGCACTTTAGAATCTAACTCATGCTGGTTTCTCTTTAGTCCTGCATTCTCAGCATTCTTCCTCTCCAACCAATGAAGTTAGCTAAGTGGGGGGATGGAATTTGGAGGGACATAGAAGGGAAAGAGAGAGGCAAAGGTGGGAACAGACAAGAAAAGAGAAAAGAACTGAAGGAGCTTGCTGTGTGGGGGAAAAGGAGGGTGCAAATTTGATTTCTTCCACATCCATTGTTAACTCATGGCTTAGAGAGGCAGTGAAAGCAGAGTCCATTTTCTGGTTACTGTTGTGAGGAAGATTAGCAGAGCCTCAGCTTGTTTCTATTTGAGATATAACGAAGTGTGTTTCTATACAAGCCCTACTCTACTTGTGTAGCAAGTCCCCCCCCCACCTCTCCATCTCACACTCTTTTTCTCTGGCTTCACAGAAATGTAGAAGAGTGTGTTGGTTTTTGTGTTGCTCAGAATCTCAAGAAAACATGTTATAATTGGTATGTAGGCCCATAACCCATGGGAAGAAATTTGTGGGATGGAAATCTCTTGGCTGACATTTGAGATTGTGGTACATGAACGTACATGAATATCAACATGTGTAACCATGTGTTTTCTAACCATTAACCATTATTTGTAATACCTAATCCTAACCATGCATGTGATTGTGGAAAACATTGTGTTGGGTGGATTTGAATCCACTAGTCTCACCAGTGTGACACCATTCCTCACCCTTCAAACACTTAATAATGGCCAAATCAAAATTCATAACAATGGCGTGACTATATAGTGACTGGCAGCCTGTTTTTCAAAATAGTAAGGTGAAAATCAGTAAGGCAGTCCTATTCATTACACAGTTTTGGGGTGTTTATTGTGAACTCCATTGTGTTATAGACCTGACTGAGATAGAGTAATGGAAAACTACTGGGGTTCCACACTCTTGCCATCTGAGATTTCATGAAGGCAAGCTCTGTTGCTGAGGAACACTTTAACATTCACTGTCATCTTAATTATGTACTTCTTCAAAACCTGCACTGCCATAAAGCCTGGAACCTTCCCTCCCTTGATGGTAGAATGAATTGTCTTAGATTGGTCTGAAAATATGAGTTCCCTGGCATACTTTGTACAGCTCTCTTATTTTTAGTATCTTGACTTTTTGCAGCTTTGGGGAACCTCCCAAATGACCTGAATGCAATACTGCACTTGACAACTTTGTTCATCAACAGAAACTGGGAGCAGAAACGAAGCCTTTCATTGGCTCCCCAGACAACACCGGGACACATGGAAAAGGCTATAGAGATGTGGCTTTATAAAGATTACGTAGCCCTACTTCTCAGGATTCCAATAATTTACTGTGGTCCTTGTGGAGAAACTGTGTCATCCAAGATGTTCACACCTAAAGTTCATCTGAGTGGAGAAACTGAATAATAACAGAATGGCAACAGAGGGGTTGAGGGAGGGCAAGTAGCTCTTTTAATGAATCTGAGGTGTAATGGGAATGCTGTTAATGAGGAGGGCTAGGATAAAAGCTATGCTTCCTACGTAGAGACTGAAAAGCCTGGGAAGAGCCTCATGAACTCCTCAGCTAGGCTAGCTTGCTGCTTTTTTACAGCTCAGCAAAGCCAAGCAGCACTCCATAGACCACAGGAGTGTGGAATAGAGTTTGACTGTGAGCCAGGCAAAGATGGTATTGAGAATGAGGATTTTTTTTTTTTTTTTTGTTATTTCATTCCTTTTCCGCTTTTCCCAGAGAGACAGTGGCAGCTCTCTGGTGAAGATCAGAAAGGTGGAAGATGGAAAGTGAGCAGGAGTGGGGAGGGGAAAAAAAGGAAGAGAGAGACAGTAGTCCCGGGAGGGTACATCTCCAGTCAGTAATTCCACTGAGGCTCTCCCTCCTGCTCTTCAGTTTCTATCTTCAGATAAAAAATAAATAACCTCTTCAGACAGCCTCCTTCTCCTAGAACAGAGAAATAGAGCCTTCCCCCTCCCCTCCCAAAAAGCATTCACTTTCTGTGTAGTTATCTCTCAGTTACCCCTCTTTAACTCTGTCTACCTGACTTGAACACACTCTACCTCGCCCCAGAGTCAGGAACATAAACATGAACATTCTGTCCATAATGTGTTAAAAGATCACTTGTCTATGTTCCCTAAGGAAAGTGTATATTATGTTTTTTATTAGTAAAAAATCTTTACATGACATTTTTTTAATCTTACACTTTCTCTTTTTCCAATGCTGCACATAAACAAAAACAAACTCCAGAAAAGTAAGGAAATGATGTTGAGAAAATTCTTTTACAAATTCTTACAAATTCTTTTACTTTTTTTTTTTTTTAATTTTTACCTGAGGTTTAATCAGCTCCGAGTCCCACGAAAGATCTCAGTGCCCTACATGGTTTATATTTTACAAGAAGATCAGAAATGTATGGAAGCTCTGTGTTAATGTTTGATTTTAGAAACAAACAGTAAAGTTTCAAAGTCAGTTCTGTGGATAACTGGTAGCCACCGTGAAGATCTGAGAACAGGAGCGATGTGTTTTCCTGGTTCCTGTTAGAAGTCTGGCTGCAGTCTTCTGGGGAAGACCACGTAGAAGTGTTACAGTAGTCAGCTGGTGGAGATGAAGGCATGACTGAGTCTTTCTACATCCTGTCTGGACATGATTTATATCCGACTCCTGACATTTGCTTGAAACTTCAAAGTTTGGGGTTTCTAAAAGTTGCATGCCTTTTAGAGATCCAAAAGTTGGTTGGTGGGATTTTGTCTTGATACCTCCTCAGTCTGGAAAGTAACACCATTTGGTTAAAGAGTCAAGTCAATCTGAGTGTCATCAGTGCTGTTATTTTTTAATTTTTAAAAAAATTTTTTAATATAAATCATCATCATCAGAGGGTGAATATTCCTCTTCAGAATTTGAGCCAGCGATGACTGGCTTTTTTTTTTTTTTTAATGTGGGGTGTGTGTCCTTCACCAGTCCTCCTGGACAGTCTAATCTCACATTTTATTAGTTTCTAAGGTCCTAATTCAGCCCAGGAGGACTAAACCACCAACGTGCAACACAAAAGCACCGGACTGACAAAAGGACAAAGACAGTGATGGGTGCAGTGTATGTGGTGTGGTGAACGCTGTAGTGTTGTGTGTGGTATGTTTTCATATGGAGATGGAGACAGACATGATAGACAGAGAGAGGGGGAAAAAAAAAAGGGGGGGGTGCGGGGGGGACAACAGAAATGGAGGCAAGCAGAAAAAAGGTGTGTGAGTGAGTGTGTGTGTGAGAGAAAAACAGAGAAAAGGGGATGTGGGCTGGTGCACACACATCCCCAACATGTGCGCATACATGCATATATACATTCAATTAATAACATAGGCAATCTATATATACAGACATATGCACACTTGACCATCTACATACATACACAGAGAAAAAGCGGTAGATATACCTGCAAATAAAGCACCTATTATTTTAGTAATAATAGTGACAACAGAGACAAAACAGCAACAATAACCCTAA
>JAOWBL010000021.1:11889800-11900364 GCA_028564865.1 Zenarchopterus dispar | reverse complement strand
GCATGTATGTATGTATGTATGTATGTATGTATGTATGTATGTATGTATGTGTGTGTGTGTGTGTGTATAAAATATTTATTTTTGCAAAGCTTGTCTACATCATATTGTGAAAACAACATGTCTTGGCAATGAATATGCTCTGATAAAATCTTCCTCTGGTGGTCTAAATAAATTAAAGGGAAAGGAGAAGTTCTCTCTTCTTCTCCACATGGTTTCTCCTACTTGCCGTGCCTCTGTCTCCTCCTCACAGCAGCTATCACAGGCATGTTGAGCACAAAATTTAAAGAATACTTTTTTTCAGTTGTAAACAAAAGCACAGTTAGAAAGTCACAAATGAAAGCGCAAGTCCCTTGAATGGAAGTGCAACTTCAAAGTAAAAATCTGTGCTCTTTGGATGCCATTTTATCTTTTGGATCGAAACATTTTAAAGCAAATTACAAGAGGCACAAGCTGTTGATCTGAGCCTACAAGAGCATTAGGCAGACTGTCAAGACGGATTGACTTACTGCTGAAAAACTATTGTTGCATGTATAAGGAATTAAAAGAGAAAATGCTGTGTATACTATTTACTTTCAGTGTTTGTGCTTTCAATGTGCCAGAGTAAGAAAGATACAAAGGTTGCCAGTAGTTACATTTTATTTTTTTTGGGTCACACAATGACAGTTAAGTCAAAGGGTAAAGCGTTTAGACTTCCACTTGCTTTCAGGCACTAAAGAAATGTGATACATGCCTCCTGAGGGTAAAAAATGATAGCATTGTCTTTGTGTAGTGGCTGAAACACACACTAACACAAACTCACAATCGCAACTCCACAAACTGCACAGTGCACATGTTCACTGTTGTCAGTAAGCAAATTTCGTACCTAGATACACAGCTATGCCTAGATAAATCCATCATTTTGAGATATCATGATGCTCGCAGTGCTGAGGAAAACAGCAAAGCCCATCCCTCATTTGTGTTTTTATTTCCTGTTAAAAGCAAGCACACATAGAAGATCTAAGCTGTGGGAGAGGATCTGTGAATTCCGATCAACAGTTTAGGACATTTTTAAGAGAGTGGAAGCCTCATCAGCTCTGGGGTCAATTTCGTTGTGAATATGGTTTGTTTATCATTCCATTACGCAATATCTGAGGCGCACTGTGTGACCCCCATGACGATAATTTGAATGGAGTAATACTGATAGAATAAATTCTATGTGTCTCAAAAGACCTATGCAGGGGACCTGATAAAAATTCATGCTAAGATGTGCCCTCAAGTGTTATGATTGGGAAATGGCGTGTGGGAGTGCATCTCCACATTAGCAGGATCCTGGTTCTGGTTGATAGGGGACGAGAGCGAGCCTGGCAGCAGTTCTTTTCCACTCCAACCTCACCTCATTAATCTGAAAGAACTTAAAGAAACAGATGCCGTGTGAAGTTCTTGCACATTGTCAGTTTCCTTTGCTTCATGTTTTCTGTTCATCATTGAAGAAACGGTTTCAGTTTGTTCTCGTGTGTCGTGTCCATCCAGCTGGTCTCAACAAAGACTGTGAAATAAAAGAAGAAAAAAAATGTTTCTTTATACAAATTGACACAAATTGGTCATTTTATCAAAATACCATGTTTTACTTTGAAAGCAATGTATGCCATTGGGAGAACTTTTTTGTGCTTGTAACGCAGATATTTCAGTTACAATAAACATGGTTCACTTTCACAAAGTCACTTTAAATACAACCATCTTTTTATATTTTTCTCCTTTTAAAAAAACTTTTTGCAACACATAGCAAGAGCAGACTAGAGACACAATTATTGTAAGAGTGAAAATCAGAGGAATAATGACATGGTGATGGTTGAGAACACATATCTTTGTGTGTGTTTCATAAGCTCTAAGGCTTTTGGTTTTATAACCTGTGCAAGGTCAGGGAAGCTTCTATACAAGACCTCCCACCTCCAGCACCTCTCTTCCTGACCCTCCCCCCACCACCACCTATCTTTTTGAAAAAGAAAGGTTTAGTTGCATAAAAGCACCAGCTCCAAGCAGCAACTCTGTTTGTTCCTTCTTATTCTCTCATTCTTACTCCCTCACTCTGCTTCCCCTGATACTGAGCCCCATAAAATCTACACAGCTTTCAAATTAAATGTGAATGAAGAGTATGTTTTCTTCGGATTGCCTGGCATGATGGCTGAAATCCTGCAGTAAATATGACTGTGGAACCAACAGTATCTCCCTGGCTGCAAGCTGAAAAATAGTCTGCACTCTTGCACTCACACTTTACACACCCTCTTGACAAAATCTGATTCATTCCCAGGATTTATAGAAAGTGTCAGTAGACTGCACCCTGTTAACAGTCCACATATGAATGGAAAATGATGGGAAATGGGGAGTTTTCACCGGTATTACCCATGCAGCTAGATGGCCTATTTTTCAAAAATGTAACAACATAACAGCACCTGAATAAAGTTTTTTTTTCTATACATAATAATATTTTGTCAGTACCAGACTATTCCTTAACAATTCTCAGAAACTGTATCTTATTCCCTGTGCAATAAGATAAAATGCTGGTCACAACGAAACATAGTTTTCAAAAAGTCCTCTAACCTTTATGGACTGTGGGGCATTAATCTGTATCATTAAATACACTGCACATAACTGTTTCTGAAACAGTTTTGTTTTTGACTAACTCCTCAAAAGTCAGGGAGACTTTAGTTTGACAAAAACCTTGGAACTGACCACAGATAAGCAGAAGAAGATGGATGGATGGATGGATGGATGGATGGATGGATGAAAAACCTTGGATCTCCTGAATGAAAACTTAGGAAAACATTTTCATGGTTTTGGGCTAAAAGACATTAAATAACACAAAAATTATCTGAGGATTGCCAAGTTATATGCCTACGGAAAACCTTACTGGTTCTAAAGTGCATGATGCAATCGGAAAGCTCATGATTCCAGTTTAACTTTTCTAAAATCTACTTCTATTAAAAAACAAAAAAACAAAATCAAGACCCTATTTGAAAGTTACATATTGAAATGCTATGTATGTCACTGTAGTACCCTAATAATAACCCTCCTTTGTGCAGTAGCTTTACATCTAATAGATTAGAGGAATAGAGTAGAATGATATGCAGTGTTTTGATGACCACATCTCTCTCCCCCATTACTTTTTTCTGTTTTGTCATAAATAAAACAATATCTTATTAACTCAACATGTGAAAGGTGAAACAAAATCCATGCAAATTTATAGAATTATTTCCCAAATACATGAAAATTATGAATGTTTTTCACTATTCTGAGACAAATTTCAAATTCATCTTCCATGGTAGATAAGTGTTCAAATATTAATATTTAGCCTTATTGGAAAGGTGCTCAAGTCACTGCAAGGATGTGTAATTAATACAGTGACTCTGTGTGTGGAATGATGAGGTTAGAGTGATGAGTATTGGTTATAACTTTGATAATACTTTTTTAAGTCATTTTTGCATGAGTTGACTATTTTAAACTCAATTAGATTTGAAGTAATAGTCTCACACATTTTTTTAATCCAAAATACAATTCAAACTCAAAAATACTTTATGAAACACAGAAGAGAGATTCATGAGGAATCACAGCACACTATGAACCAGTATGTCACATTTAAGTCAAAATGTAAAATATACACTCATGGAAATCTTTTTAAAAAGAAATAACACAGATCTGACAAATTTGTTGCATAATGGATTTTGTACACTGATGTGATCCATCTTGTCAAACATATTAAACAGCACAGTTTTCTTCTTCTGAATTAGTGATCCTGTTTGCCCCTAATGTACAAGGACGTCAAAGCTTCAGGACATGATATTGATTACTGTCACTTTCAGACTATCAAGTCTCCGCCTGACTCAGTTAGGGTTAGGCTTAAGTAGGGGGTTAGGCACAAACTTGGATATTAGCCTACTTCAACTCTTTGCTTTTTTTTTTTTTTTTTGTTAACTCATTTTCTGTCCCTGAGTAGTATAATAAGGCCACTTTGATTTATGTTGGCTGAATATTTTCCATCTCTTTCTTCATCCCCTGTTACAGTCATCTCTTCACTGGTGGATCTATCACCATGTTCCATCATTTCTATCACCATGTTGTCAGAGCTTCCTGACAACATCTGTTAACACATATGTAAAGGGTTTACAGTCTACATGTCATGATTTGAAGGCTAAGACCCAAAAATAGAGACTTAGATATAAAAAGGTATAATGGTTTATTGTCCAGAAAGGGTTGGAAGATGTCTGTGGCAGACTGGGTGGAGCAGGACCAAGGGAGCAGAGGAGGTGGATTAAAAAACAAGATCAAAAACTGCAAACAACAAGGCAAAAAGAACTTCAGATAAATGTAGTCAAAATATAATCTCATCAGAACGAGCAGCCAAAATTGACCGTCTGGTAGACTGACAATCTGGCGCAGACTGGTAGGCACACAGGGTTTTTATTTAGTGATGAGGGTAGTGCCGCCAGGTGTGTCCCATCAGCAGTTCCTCCCAGATAATCTCCGCTCATTCACATAGACACACACAGAAACAAACAGGAGGGAGGGGTAGAAACCGAGCCCAAACACAGGCCATGACACTACATAATATACCATGGCCTGGCTGAGAAATTTCTTTTAACACTAATAAATACAAAAGCTAATGCCCATGCATCTCTGATTTGAAAAGATGTACGTGCCACATTGCAAGTTGGCAGTGCTGCATTATGAGGTCCCTCTGCATCTGTGGCAAACAGACATGCATGAACACATGAATGCACATGATTCTGAACACACAAATAACCCATTTAACATGACACTTTGACCATTTCATGCAGACACAAAAGTAGACACTGTTTTCAAATTTTCTTCCCTTGAATGGATTTTATTATTGCTATCAGTGGAATATATGCACCTATCTAAACACATCACAAATCATTGCCTGAGTCTCTCACTCTCCTTTCTTTTTTTTATTGCTGAACCAGGTGCATTGTAGAACATTGAAACTGACTGGAAGTAAAAACCAACAACAAAGTTTTTATCCACCCTGTTCTTAAATATTTTTTTTAGTTCAATCAAAGCACTCAAACCTTCTACATATAGTCCATATTTACTCAAATTAAAACCAGATTCTAAATTGGCTTACAGTGTGATCATTTAACACAAGTTGCGTATAATGTATGCATATGCACAGTGGTGAGAGTGAGAGTAATATCTCTGCTCTTCCAAGTCGAGGGAAGCTGGCTGAGATGGTTTGGACATCTGGTTGAGTGTCCAACTGGAAGAAGATGCCCTGAGACAAACCCAGGACAAGCCAGAGAGATTACATCTCTCAGCACACCTGTGAATGTGGGTGCATCATCCCAGAAGTACTGAAATGGGTGAACTGGGAAAAGGAGGTCTGAGGCCTCTGCTTAGGCTGTCACTTTCACAAGTCAAACTTTGATTGGCAAAAGTCAATGAAAAGTTAAAGTTCACATACTTCATATTTTGTACAGAGGTAGAAATAACCAATTGAGCTTTATGTTTTTCACACCGCTCCTTCACATAGCCTCTCCTGCTCCTGCTGTTCTGCATCACCTTCCTCTCTTCCTTGCAGCTACTTCTTCTGCACTTTCACAAAATTTAAGACATCCTTATTTTGGCTATAAATAATGCCATAATTGTGTCACGCAAAGCTTTATCAATCACCATGCCAGATTCACTTAAATTCCCCCTCTATGAATTTTTGCGCTCCAGGAGGGAAATTTGAAAAAAAATATGCTCAACAGGACCAGGCACAAATTTGATTGTGCCCACAGCTCTCAGCCACCGACTCACCATTGCTTCCTTGTAAGTAACTACTGTCAATAAATCCAAGTAGACTTTTTTTAAAGAGCAGAGTATATTTGGTCCAAATGTGGCCACTATCTGAACCTTCTTTTGACTTAGATTTGACCTTGATTGATATGAAGTCAACATGAGTGCTGCCTAACTCAGCTGTACATCTGACAGACATTGCCAAAAGCTTAACTTTTTTTTAGTGTTTGGGCCACACCTGCTCCTGCAAATTGCTATAATCCATGTTAAAGCCAGCCTAACCTTTGGGCCACGTCTGGTTTACATAACACTTGCCCGTAGTGTAACCGAGGCATTAGTGCCAAAAGTAGGCCAGGTTTAGCCACATAATTGCACCCAACTGGGCTACAGTCTTTTCAGGCTTGTATGAATATAATGTCACGCACACAAGAACATGTAACATAAATCAATAGTCATCAAATAATACTGTACAATACTCTCAAGCACAAAAAGGTGACATGCTGCCATACATCTGATACTACTGAGAGAACAATCTACTTGAATTTCACTGAGAGAATTGGTTGACATCAGGCGCTGCTCTAACCAGCTCCTGATCAATTTTATTTTTTATGGTTTGGTGAGCATCAAGAGGAGAAAAAAGAGAGCAAATAAAGCTTTCTGTTATGTTTTTGTTGGCAAATCCAGCAAAGGCTTATATTGTGTGGAGAAACAAAAACTATGCTCACAGCTGTATATTTTGGACCATAATACTGTACATAATAACAGCCATTCCTTCTTTGAAATGCTTTTTAGTACTAACCTATCTTATTGTTAGCTCAATATCTCATTATTAAATTTATTTCCTTTCTTAGCTGTGGCTCTGTGTCCATATCCTATATATCCTACAGTATACATCATACTCATACTCATTACCATCAGTAACTGTACCCCAAATGACAAACTTTAAGATCCTGATTAATGTACGCACCCTGTAGCCAACCCAAAAACTTTATACAGGAAATTATCTGGTGCTGCCGAAGTCTGTCTTACTGATGGAGTTTATAATCTAAGAGCACCGGTATATGCTCAGTACTGGTGCTTCCTGCATGAAAGCAGAGGAGAAGATGATTTGATGGACTTCACAAAAGACCACAGTGACCCCTACTGGATTGGTCAAACTGCTCAGCTACAGTGGCCTTAGGTAAAATAAATAAATGAGATAAATAGGGATGTTTGTCTGCTCAAAAACAAATTAACTCTCAGATAGTCAGTGGGGTCAAACTTAATTAATTAGAATTTTGTATTAACTATACTAATGTGTACTACTGATTGTATTTGATGCACTCACTACTCGCATTTGGTAAGTTTTGGTGTGTGATGAGGTATATCTTCATTCCAGGGACTTTGGGAGAAAAGAAAGATTGGAGTGTATGAACCAGAAAGGTATGGTTAGTGCTGCTGAAGTTCAAGCCTTATTTTTTATCATACTCCATGCAGAACAAAATGATGGAGAGTGAACTACAAAGCCACTGCAACACAGCACAACAGTGATACAGCGTGATGCCAGTTATTAATTGATATCAGGCTCTTTTTAATAATTGAAGTGGAACAGTAGTATCACAGCAGTCCCTTTTTTAAATGAGTCTTCCTACAAGGAAAAAAAACCCACCATACTCATGAAATGGTAATAATGATGATGATGAAGATGATGATCACAAATTTCTTTGACTGATGAATAATGGAAATGCCTCAAAAATGTGAAAAGGAGCAGTTTGTCTTACTGCTATGTTCCCCCAAACTCCCACATTATTCAAATGACTGTCAGGGCATAACATATTGACAGCAACAAGGCAGCTTGATCAAATGCGATCTGACTTGTTGCTAAATGTGTAATAGTATCATCTATCAGGGTGGGAAGGAAGAGGAAACTGTCACTGAATGTCTCCATCCTGGGTGGACTAATGGATTTACAGTACTGCCTGGCAGATCTGAGAGATCTTACATCATGTTTTTCAAATATTTATTTTTCTCCTTCATTTTAAAGTGGAAACTCAGACTTGGCAGTCGAGCATGAAATGAGTCAAATCTGTTTGTCTTTCTGTTTAGGTTTCTTTCAAAGGTTATAAGGGTAATACCTTTTTAATGCTTAATATTTTTACAATAAATACAAATGCAACAAAGTCTATTCTGATTTTTGTCTGACCAGATAAAAAGCATTTACGGGGTGAAAGCTGTCCACAACAGCCTGGAATTGAATGCCGTTGGGTAAGAGAATGTAAAAGAAGAGACATTGTCTTTCCAAAACTAAAACTGGTCCTGGCAGCATTTTCGCAAAGGAAACAGGTCTGTTAACCTTTTATAGGCAAGTGACCATATTTGGTAACTTTCAGTAGAACTACATTCTATGGTTATTACAAAAAAAGTTTAAAAAGTTAATAGATTTCCTTTAATATTCTCCAATAACCCTCTAGAGGTGAAATTTTAACATTTCAAGTATTTTATTGACTGCCCGATAAAGGGTAGTCAGTACTTATTTACTGATTTTAAGTTGTTCCCAATTATGACTTAAACTGCCATGCTGTGTTTTGATTTTTCATTACTACTCTTTAAATTTGTATAAACTAAAATAAATAAATAAACACTGTTTTTCTTTTTTTGTTTGTTTTTTACATAAAAATACAATATTCTAAGGGGAACCGAACATGGGACCAGCAATTAAAGAAATATGATTTATTAAACATATGTTCAAGAGAAAGTGAAATTTCAGTACAACTGAAAAGCAACTGAAGGAAGAAGCCACATGCAGACCTCACACACTAATTAAATGATTGACGAAATCTCCCTAACTATGTAAGTAGATTTGCTCATAAATCGCCTGCTTACTAAAAAACTTACACTGGATTCACAAATGACGCATAAAACTGTAACCTGATGACAAGAACACGTGTCTCTTTATGAATAAAGTTTGAACACAGGCTGGGACGTCCTCCCATTTCTCATTAATTAGCATCAATCTCCACCCTGGGACCGCCATATGAGGTGGCGTAACGGTGCATCCTCAACCTGCATGTCTGCACATGGTACACGCCAAAAAAGACAGAGAGCAGAACATTTCTTTCAGGCTTAGTGATAGACCTAATTTTAACTGAAGTGAAGCAAAGTAAAACCATTTTTATTTCACTCCGTTAGTATGGGTGTGACAGGGACCAGCAAGGTAAGGGACTGAAATTAGCCAAGAGTATGCAAACCTTTAATGCTGGTCCGGTCTTCTGTCAAACAAAACATTCATGAGGTGAAGGAAATATGGTTTGATATGATGTTGGATTAAAAATTATTAAAAAGAAGACCTCCACAGGAGCCAACAGAAAGCTTGTTTCTCTTACAGGAATTTATTTTATTATGATTTTTATTGCTATGCATGGTATCAGCAGTGGATTTATGTGGAAATAATTTTAGGACATTGTTTCCTGAATAGTAGGTTAATGAAAGTTATTTAGCCTGTAAACTTTATAATTGTTTTGTAGCTCCAATAAATCAGCATGCAGACAAAGACAGATTTTATTTTATTTTTTTTAGCAAGAAAACATATTTTACATTTTATGTATTACCTTGAGTTCTTTTATGCAGCTTACCAGTGTGAGTTGCATCAACCTAATGTTGAATCCAAGTAGCTTCATCTGGGGGTCATGAACTACTTCAAGTGCATTGGTGAGCTCTAGCACTGGAAGACCTCATTTCCTGGCCATGTTGTACAGGACAGAGCAAGCCAATATTATTTGGAGTATCCTTTGGTTTATAGAGCAGGAGGCTGTCATTTGTGTCTGTAAAAAAAAAAGAAAAAACACCTTCCCTTGATTCTACTGTTGCACTCTGTCACAGACAGAGCCACTTCATGGAACCCATTTACACTTTTAGAAACATTATCTGAAGCTGAAATATGCAAAATACCCATCAGTTCATATAAATGTGTTATAGTTCTAAGTCATTCTCATGTTATCTGTATCTGTATCAGTATCTGCATATGAAAACCAGTTTACACACAAATTCCTTCTGCTGACATTTCATAAATGCGAGCATGAGTCACAACATTTGCATAAAAATAATATAAAAGAGAAGTTGTCAAATTTATGTGTCATATTTGGCTACAATTTGTCTTAAGTTTGTCGTCACTGGGTCTTGGATTAAGGTGCTAATGAACTGTATTAATATTTTAAAGCTTCTCTCTTTTTTCTTTTTTGTTTACTGAAAGACTTGAAGCTGTTACACACGGTCATGGTTGTTCCACCAAGAAGTGAAAACTGCTTCACCTCTGGTAGCCTTCTAAATATATGAAAGCAAAGATTAACAAAATTTACTCAAAATTAAACTATAAAGTTTGATACATGCCTACTTTTCATAATTATAATATGCCAATGTTTTGCATTATGTCATATAATCCTAAACTTTTGTATATTTTCAAAAATCCAAAAATGTCACAAACACCTACTTCTATTGAATGATTTGTGACATGTCACACAAATGAAACCTTTTTTCCTCTTTTTTAACCTTATGACTTTTTGCCTTCACTCCTACTAATAGATGCTTATGGTTAAATATATAAAAAATATACACAGCCTTAATTAGTAGTAATGAGAGTTTTGCATGATGTTATCTGAATGCTGCTCTCTATAAAATAACTGTCAAAGTATGAAGTTACAGTCTTGTAATTTTTTTGCCTTTGTTGTATCAATCTGAATGGGGGTCAGCCCTATGTTCCCCAGGTCCTATGTTCCCCGGGTCCTATGTTCCCCGGGTCCTATATTGACATTTAAGG
>JAOWBL010000021.1:11853579-11869329 GCA_028564865.1 Zenarchopterus dispar | reverse complement strand
CATCAAACATATATATATATATATATATATATATATATATATATATATATATATATATATACATACACATACATACATACATACATACATACATACATACAGACAGACGTACGTATAAAACAATTCCTAAAGAATGAGAAAAATACAGTAAAATATTTTTAATGAAAGAGAAAAACAAAGTAAGGAAAACTTTGGACTTACTTAACATCTAGATATCACTGCAGCCTACTGCAAACCATGCGATATCTGTAAAAAGCTTACATTTCAGAAAATGAAGGCATGTTCACAAAATCCTATGGTGTGCCATTGTATTCTGGCTTCCTGCTATCTGCAGTGAACTGCAAATGCAAAGCTTTAAGTCTGCGTGAGTCATTTTAAATAATCCCCTTCACAAATTTGCCCTCTGACAGGGATACCCTTATAATATGCAACGGCAACACTTACAAGAATCACTGTGTCTACGCCTTTCCAGGAATAAGTTACCCCTGCCATCTGCCAAAACCATCTCAAACCGTGGCCAAAACAAAATTTGTGCCAGGGGTGAAGAGATCTTTAATCTGTCCTATTGAGTCTTCTCATATAAACCATAGCTTGATGTACCCTCTGTTGATGAATTTTATATGTTCAACTTTTACAGCCCAAATATCCTTGTAGTTTTTGATGCAGGTATATCTCCCTGAACACTTTTAATTCTGAGTACTTCATTTCCTATTCAATATATTGATGTTGAAGTAATGAGTTCTTTTACAGGTCATACCATGTCACTCTTACGACCTCCTGTCTGCAAATGATCAGTAGAGCACCAGGCAGGAGGTCATTCTGGTAAAGACTGCCCTGCAGGAGGAAATCAAGGAGATTCTGCTCTCCATTATTTTTCAAAGACATTCTGCAGCCTGTGCTTTTATTTTTATCTCCCCAAGTTTTAGGATCAATTGTCCTTAGTAAATTGCAATACAATATTGGAGAGTCTTGGAAGGCTCAAACCAGTGTGCTAATTTCAACCTAGGAGTGAGGTTTTTTTTTTCATACTTATTACCAGTTTGTAAGCATTTTTAAGAGTTTGGTCTTTAAATAGTATATAACAGTGTAATTTTATATGTGGAAGTATTTATTCATGTTTCTGTACAGAACTTTATAATGCTTCATAAATTAAATTGATTTGATTTCAGTAACACTGATTTTTAAATATAATCATATACTTATGTAGTAAATACATATTTTTAACTTTTTTCTTTTTATTTCATTTATTGTCCATGCATTGGAATATCATTAGACTTTTAAATGTGAAGTCTTTTACATATTAGGGATAATACATAATATTACAAATTTACAATCTTGCCCAGGGCTTCAACATTGCCAAGGCCCTTGTTAGTTTTAATTGGTTTTACCTAATAAAAAAAAATACACTGGTCTACAGTGACTCATGAAGGCCTGTTTTTAGATTCTTTGGCAATTTTTTTCACTTTTGGTGCTTTGCAATAGAAGGGGTATATTCGGTTGCTGCCCTGGGATGGGCTGGCAACCTGTCCAGGGTGTACCCCTGCCTCTCACCTGCAGTGGGCTGGGATTGGCTCCAGCAAACCCCCGTGGCCCAGTCATGGATTCAGCGGGTATAGAAAATGGATGGATGGATGTTCAGTTGATTAAAATTTGTGATGTGAGACAGGTGAGTTTTCATTAATAGGGCTCAGTAGTAGTTCAGTGGGCCTCAACCTTTGATCTATACCTCATATATGATGTACCTTATATGTTCCCTTTGTTTTTGAGTCATGTATTTTATTATCTCATTGTCCCATCATTGTGTATGCAAACACAGAAACTAGTCTTCTTCATCATTTCAGTTGGATTTTCTTCTTCATCTTTGTCATCTTATTCTTCTTTTATGTCTTGATGTTTGGCATACAACAAAAGTAGCACACTACTAGCATCAAGAATTACATTTTTTTTTTATAAACCCTTATTAGTCCCACAGTGGAGAAATTGCATCCCCTCTGCTTTTAACCCATCACTAGTTTCACTAGGAGCAGTGGGCAGCTGCAGCAGCACCTGGGGATCAGTTAAACATTAAGTTAAGTGCCTTTCTCAGGAGCCCACAGTGGCTCACATCTGTTAACCTGGGGGCGGGGAGGGCATCCACACCCAAACCCACCTCTGTAACCACTAGGCTACCACCTCCCCTACAGTGGTAACTTGGTGAATAAGTGGATCCTTTCAGGGCCTTCACAGTAAACGAAATAAAACACGTGAAAGGACACAAGAGGACAGCCCTGTAACAGTTCCATATTCTTAGATTTTTTTCCCCAGGCCCATGGTAATGGAAACCTACCTGATATTGTCATATTACAAACAAGGAACCTTATACTGAATGACAATTTACTAGTAACACTCATTTCAAGCCCTCCATTTTCCATTCTTGTTCGGGATCATGGGGGCTCTGTAGTCTATCCCAGCTCTCATCATAATAAAAGGCAGAGTACACCTTGGGCCAGTCCACTGACAAACAAACACCACCATGCTCAAATCAATTATTTCTTCCTCCTATTGGTTTTATTGCACTGGTAGCCAAAATTTTAAACCTCTACTCAAAGGTCTGCGATTACCACTACTGTTTGCTCATTCAAATAAACTGATTGTCACACCAACTTATCTTCAAGCTCTTCACAAGTCTGTTAATAATTTGAGACAGGTGTGTTGGAGTCTGGAAACAGCTAAAATAGGTAGCACGGTGAGTACTGAGGCCCAAAATTGGGAAACACTGTGTTAGGGGAATAAGAGAAAATGGATAATGAGTATCTGGCATGACAAAATTAAATGTAAAATTAATATAAACAAGTACTCCCTTGTACTCTTATGCAAAATGTATTGTTTTGCTCTTGTATCGTAAGACCTTCTATCATAAATGAACAATGTCATTAATATAACATTGTCTCTTTTTTTGGTTCAGCAACTCCAGGAAACAGCAAGGACAAAAAAAGAAAAAGAAGAAAAAAGAAAAAAAAGTAAATCAGAGCCAAATTGTTTTTGTGGCTGTCTGTTTCCAGACAGCCCATATTTTAGGACTCAAATGATTCTTTCAGAAACTCCAGCTGAATACAAGTTGGGAAGGGCAGCCACATGGCAACACTGGACAGTGTTTTCACTGTGACATTTCTTTAATCGTTCACTATGTGTGCACATGTTTGTTTGTGCATCTCTGTTCAGGGCTTCAAACATTTTTTATCTAACATGAAAATGAACTCTGCAACTCTGCGATGCCATAATGCAAATCAGCTAATTTGCCCCACAGTGACATGGAGAAGCGCTAGAATAGAACAACAATTATGCTGTGTAAAAACACTATGAACTGAAAAAAGAAAGAAAAAACAATTTAGACAGAGAGTGTGTGGGCCTGCAGATGTTAAGCGGAAGAGAGACTTATTAATGTATAACCTATTTTATATTTTCAAAGTATTACTGTTTTTCTAACTGATATTAAAAGATTTTCAAATATAATCAAATCTTTAGTTTGATTATGACAAGGGCACATCATCCATTTAAGCAGATAAAACAGTATTTGATAAGATTACACATAAATTAAAAGTCAGCATTACATATTCTTAAGATAAATTCACAATAAGCTGTGTAAAAATCAGTGACTGGTGGCCAAAAGTAAAATGATTTGAGACAAAGTGCTTCTCTTCCTTCAGTGATCAGTGTATTTCCCTTGGCAATCTATTTTTGTGATCAGTCAACTTATCAGAATTTGAAGAGATTTTAAAGTACTGCTTTCCTGTTAAATATCAACTGTGATCAAGTTTATGCCCTTTAAAAGTAATTTTATTCACTCCTTTTCAACAAGACAGAAAACAAGGTTAAGATGAAATTTTAAACAATGCTCAGCCAAATATTTACATAATCTCTGAGGCCTGTTTTTTCTTTTCTCTTGTCTTCTGCAATGTCAGGTAAGTCTCATAATTTTAAATTTGTTGAGACCTAAGCGTTTTTCACTCTTGTGAATTTTATATCATTTCATCATGCATATATTACATTATGCATGTAATGATACAAATATATAATGAAAAATTATATCACTGTTGTTACTGATGGTGGTGGAGCTCAATATTTCAGTCTGCAACATCTGATTACTTTTAATTTGTTGTTTATTTTCCTAGTTGATTGATTCAGAAGCTCAAAAAAATAATTTTTGTTCCCAAATAAAGCTTGTCATAATGGCTTAGTCACAATAGAAGTAATTAAACAAAAGACACAAAAGAAATGACAGATAAGTCAAACTTTTTATTTCATATTTATAATGGTTACCAATGGAATTTTCCTGAAAACGTAATTTAGCACTTTAGTTATACTTTTACCTCAAATTAAACCTTTAACAGAGATTTCCAAAAGACCTGATGGGTTTTACATATTTATGCTTTGTGCTAAAACATTTTAATTTTAAAAACATAAATAAAGATGTCAGATAAATTAAGTAACCAAAAGAGGATGGAGAGTGTGACATATGCAATGGATTAAAACGACTATATAAAGTTTACCACTTAATATCAAATGGAGGCAGCATAGTCACAAGAAAGTTCGTTCATGTGTCAGCCCCTGGCATAAGATACTAAATTCACATTAACCTCTTCTGCCCATTCTACTCCTCTGTTTTTAATATACTTACAGTAATTTAGTTGATTTTTAAATAGTGTATAGTGTAATTCCAACATATGACACCTTTAAAAAGAAGTAAAGTTTCACTTTTGTAGTTTAGAGCTTTACTTTCCTTAAAGTAATTGTTTACATTATGTTATTGCAATATGGTGGTTTGTTTTCCTAAAATCCAACAGAATTCTCCATTTAAAGGTCAATTTTGGAAAATGTTACTTTGGAGGAGCATGATCTTAGACACCTAAAGTCATCCACCTACAAACTTGAAGAACTTGTGAGTCTGTAAACTTCAGAGTCCAAATAAGAAAACATGAGAGAAGGAAGTGTTTGGGTGTTATTTATTTATTTTGTTGAAATGTTAGTTTGCAAATTGAGGAGGGACGCTGACAAATAAATTGATTCAAAAGCAGACTGACACATACAATTCAAAGTGAACTTCTCTGCACTGACATTTAATGCTGCCTCTCCCATGTGACTCGGAGAAAACAGGAATGATAAGGGCACTTTTAATTAATTCTCCTGCTGTCTCATCCCTCATCCATTGCTTTTCTTTTTCTTCAAATAAAATGATAACAATTCCTCCATACTCCTGCATCCTTCAGTCATCTTACTGTTGCCAAGTTCCTTTGTGTGTCCTTCACCTGAGCAGGAACATCTTTTAAACCTGTTTTTTAAAATAAAAATTTTTAAAATAAAAATAAAAATTTAAGCCGCCTGTTAAGAAGAACAACTTAAACAGGTCAGTCATGAAAAGCCATAGGCCTGTCTCAAACCTTCCCTTCTGTGATGGAAAAAATTTTTATTTCTTTCATGAGTTCTTGTGCGTTTGTTATGTATTTCATGTGCTGTACTTATTTTATACTTGTGTTTAATGTGCTGTAGTTATTTAAAGTTAGAAAATGTGTATTATACACACATGTCTCTGCAGTACTTGTTTATTTTTGGACTTTCCTCTGTGCAGTATTTGCTTATAAGGATGAACAATGTTTTTGAAAAGCCTTTTGTTGTTTGGAGCTAGTTAACCTCAGATAAATACTTTTAATTTTCTACCTGCTTTTGTCTTTTCTGCTTGTTATATAGAGGATACCAGTCTGGCTACACATTTTGAGTTTTGTTTTCCATTTTACAAAGATTAAGACAGTTCTTTTTTTTTTTTGTCTTCTTAACATGAGTCCTACATTTTAAAGATAGGCTGACAAAAGCATCCCATTCTCAAACTGTCATATGAGCCAAAATAGACTTGACATGTATCTTTAGCAAAGCAGAATGAATGGTCATTTCTGGGACTGTTCAAAATTGCTCCTAGTCTCCTTCTATCTGATGACTTTCATTGACTAGAATGGTCACGATTTACATCAGCTAGTACAATGCTGTAGTTCTGCGCTCTGTGAGACTTGAACTGTAAAGTTGTAACCTATAAGTGGATGCTGGAGTGTTGGAGCGAGTTGTGAGTAAAAACAGGTATGGGAGTTGTGCATTGGTTAGCAAGGCTGACCCAGCAGCCACACGAGATGCAAGGGTTATGGTTTTTGTATTTTCATTTAGAGAATTTATAATTAGCTAGTAATTTTGACAGGAATTATATTAATCGGTGCACACATTTTGTTAATTCATTGTCAACTTTGCTTTGATCATGTTGGGAGTTCATTTATGTTTCTTTGAATTTATCAGGGCATGAGGTGATCGCTGTCTGGCCATCAGAACCACACCTGTGTCCCATCAAGTATTAAAAACCTATGGACTGCACCATTTTCCTTGTTGAAGATGGGAGAGGGAAAGTTCTTAGATGGCATAGTTAAGGGTTTCAGTGTTTTTGGTAGTTTTGCTTTTTTATTTAATTGTTAAATGGTTTTGTTAGAAAATTGAATTGATTAGCTGGTCTTTGTTTCCCTCCTCATGTTTTTGTTAGTGGTCTGATTACGCCCTATAAATGTTAGCCTTGTGTGTTACTTTGTTAGGTCAGTTCATGTTGTGTTCTTTCAGCTTGGGGTTTAGATATATTATGTTGACTTCTTTTTATGGGCCTACTGTATAATTTGAGACTATATTTAGAATTTTCATCATGACCTTGTTCAAATTAAATTAGTTGTTTGTGATTAAACCCTTTTGATGACTGTAGTCTATCTGCTCAGTCCCTCACAGCAGGGAGGTGCATTGTTGCTCCTTTAAAAAGAACAAGAGGAAGTAATTGGAGCAAATCATGCAGAAGGCTGTAGGTAAGTGCAAACCATCACCCTTGCTGCTGGCCTAACTAGTTGTTACATTGATACATAATTGAAGTTTGTTATTCTCTATTGTTTATGTGAAGTGACTTGACCATTTTTCTGTGGAATATACAACTGGACACAGGTCAAAACAGCCACACAACAGAGCAAATATAGTATAGATGCAGGACTGAGGAAAAGCTCTCTGTTGCAGTTTTTTGAGTGAGTTTCAGCATCATAAAGGTCATTACTTCCAGGTTGACTTCAGTGAGAGGTCATTTCTGAGTGTGTTACCTGAACACTCTGTACTCACAAGGGCAGGACATGTTAGCCACGCTGGCAGTCTGCTTATAAACACCTTTACCCCAAGTCATGGTGAGATGTCACCTTTGGCCTCACAGCCACATGGTCCAAGAGTTGCACAGGATAACATGCTGTTCATTTTCCACTTGTTTAAGAGATGGAACCCTGAACTAGAAAATACTGCGCAGTCTTTATGCTAAAGGCTAATTTACTCAAGTATTGTACACAAGTACCTTTTTGAAACTGCAAAGCCAGGAATAAGCTGTTTGATTCTGTAAATATCCCACAAAAAATGACCAAAGGGAAATAATTTTGTAGATGAGATATCTTTCCTTTTGTAATGTCGTACTGGGGGGGAAGCACCAGTAACTGTTGTAATGATCTTGAGAATATTCTGAAAGTTTGAGAAACTGTTAATGACCATCTTCCAATGCAACTGCTGATCTGATGTTGACTTACTTAAAAACTAACTACTGAGAATGCAGCAAAAAATAAAATGCTGATAGATGAAACATTAACACATTTGTAAATAAATGGACATGAAAACTGCAAAAAAGAATTATGGACTATTAAAAATAAGATTTTTTTTTTTTTTTTTTGGCATCAGCGAAAGTCTGGATTGAATTATTTGAGCCACAGCTGTGATCATAAACATGAAGTGAAAGAACTGCAGCTGTATATTTTATTCTACAATCTCCTTTATGGTTGCCCTTTAGTCTACAAATGTCAAATGTGATGTTGCACACAACTTTAGGAGAATCACTTTGCACAGTGTCTTTCACAGTGAAATTCTTTATAATAATGACTGCATAGCTAATGACTGCATAACTAACTAAAATTAACCCTTTAAAGCCTGATATGAAATACACAAACAATCCCTTTTTTATTTCAAGTGTTTATTATATACTGAAAAGAAAAAAAAATTTTTTGTCTAAAATACTTTCTAAGTAATTTTTGTATTATTATGAGTGCAGTGGCTACTTATCTATTTTTTGTGTATATTTTTTCTGTCTTTCTATTTTCATTAGAAATAGGTCTCAGAAATGCATGGATTACATATGATGTATCTGGCAGAATGTAAGATAAGAAAACTACAATGCATTGCTTGTATTCAAGCATTTCTCGTCTCTTACAAGGAAAAAACACTACATATGAATCCAACAATTTTTGCATCTTTGACACATACCATTTCCCATCGAGTTTGTTTGGCTTGGCATTTTCACTTTCCAAGAAAAATTTAAATGCTTCACCATGGCTGATTTTTTTTTTTTTTTTTTTAAGGGCATTGTGTCCTAGATGCATACAGTATATTCTCACTCATCCTCTGCTCAGTCCACTTCTTAATCAACCTCAGTCCCAAGATCAATAGGCTCCAAAGGACAATCCAATCAACCATTAATAATAATAGGCCAATTAAGACATAATCCATTTATCCATCACCTTAAATAAGCATATCTAATTTTCAATGCAAGTCTCCAGCATCTAGATCATCCATAATGAGAGCACCTCTTTCCAAGGGCAGGATGGCATCAGAGCCAGCAGCAGCACAAACCAGAATCCCCAAATAAGGCATTTGCCTCTCCTCCTCATTATGAACTCAGCAGCACAGTGTTGACCTGCAACAAAGCATGGCCTCATAAACAGAATAAATGTTACAGCTGCAAATAAAAAAACAAAGACAATGGTCCATGCTATAGGTTAAGTAAACACAACTTTTTAAAATGCATAAAGTGAACTGTTAAAGATCACCTTGAAGACATTCAAATGAAAAGTGATGGATGGCCTATTATTGATGGTTTGGAAAAAATATTAATGTAGAGAAGATAAAGTCTAAAGTCTTCCAAAGCCTGTCATAAGTCCCATTTCTATTACACTTTTTCACAAAATGAAAAGCGAAACTCAATTTGTGATAAAGGTAGTGCTGCTGGCGTCAGCGTTTCCACTGAACAGTGTTTTTCTTTTTGTGATTGTAACTCTTCTATTTCCTTAACTCTCTGTATCTCATCCTGTGAGACATTTCTTTAAAACAATGGAAAAGAAAATCTCAAATTAGAAGAAGATGGACAAAGACATCTTTAGTTTTTGACAAATTATTGTGATTGCCATGACTGCTGTTGAGAAAATAGTTATATGATGAAGGCAGTGGATGATCATGCAAGTGATCATTCAGAGGCAAAGTGCTTGTGTAATGTAATAAGGTATAATGTTAAAGTTGTGTCATCACACAACTACATCGTTTTAATGAGGCCAGAGACTTTAGATTGACCAACTACATCGCATCCAGTGCTGCCAAAGAAAAGAGTGGGAAATAGCATTTCCAATACACTTATTTTATTAGCAATAAACTGGATTATCGAAATGCCCGAAAAACCACCTCGCGAAAAAATCGTTTTGCGATATTTGGAAGATTTTCAAATTGGATACATTCCATTACAGGTTTTTTTGCTCGACATTTGGGTTTTGCAGAAATTTAGAGGTAATGGAATAGCAACAATAACCACTTGGCTTTATACTTCTGAACTGTATGATTTAATGCTGCTTAGACTGATAATTTCAAACAATTTCCATTCCCTGAGAGCTAAAAAAAATTAAGTCATTTCATAATGATAAAGTAGATATTTTTCTTTTTGACGTATAACAGTAGTCTGTATGTTTGACACAAGCATTGCTTAAAAATACAGAAAAAAAGCAATGCAAAGCAATACAACGCAGATTATTAAATATCCTGGATTCCAGGAAATTTAATCCCTTTTTGAAAAATTGTGGACACCCCTGTTGATACAGGTTACTTTTATCTGAGCAATTTACAGCAACCAAAAAAATCCAAGATACTGTATACTAAAAGTTTAAATTTGTCTGTCATTTGGTTTACTTATGATTTATTTCTTATATTAAACACTGTCTCATCTGCTCCAATAAGTTGGCTAGCTCTGATTTTTTTAAGTATATTAAAGTGGTCTTTATAATATTATGTATTTAAATTTCCTTCAGATTAACATCTTTGAGATAAACTTGACAAGGTGCCTACAAATATTAAGAGCCTCCACATAAGCATTCAAACTGTAGTAGGTACTTGAAATTAGCAGTCTCCAAGCTCTTCTACTCTCACACAGACTCACAAATCTGTACACATGTACACGTGTACACAAACACACACGAATGCATTTATGCAGAAGGGCTCCCTCTCAAATCCGACACCTCATTGCACTCTGGCATCAAAGCCCTTCGTACGAGAGCTGACACCTGGTCCCTCTTTCTTTGCCAAAGAGACCCATGAGCAAGAGCAGGAAAATTCTACACCACCCTCCTGCACGAAAGGAAAGAACAGACTTTTCTGCACTATGTTGCCCCCTCCCATCAGCTATTGTCGATCCTTACATATTGATGTGCCAAGGACATGTACCAAAAGACACACACAGTCCTTTAGGCTCTGCAGCTGATTTTTGCATGTTGAAAGAAGTGCCAGACAGAACACACATTACTGCTGTGATAGCATGGTGCATCTTATGGTGCTAAATGAATGCTGAAGAGGTCAAAGAGAGAGCATAATCAGTTTTGGACATGATCTTACATTTTTTGCCACTTGAGGGGTTTTGCTTGAAATTTACATTTTGATGACCCGAGTAATTCTCTGCCCACTAGTTTTAATCTTGACCACATTTTATGCAATTCTTTTGTACTTCACCTCAGTATAAGATTTCCACTGTTTGGATTTATGTCACTGTCATTCATTATTGACATTATAGGTCACTCTATATATTAGCATTTATTCGTTTTGTGTCAGTGTTGTATATTGGTGATATGAATGGTTTAGATGAATATATACAGGTATTTATTATGGCAAAAACTATCAATGCCAAATGTGTCAATTTTAAAGCATCACAATGGAACTTTTGCAATTTTTATTTCAGCGGTTTCTGCTATAGACATGGAGGTCAAGCTGCTTTTATAACTTTGTGACTCTTTGGTCGCTTGCTCAGTCACTATCTCATCTTGTATTTTACAATCACCCTTGAATATTTTAGTTGCCTTTACCATAATGTCCACTGTAGCTCTGTGTGCTCGTTTCATCATTGATGATGTGTGACATAGTGTTATACACGATGCACAGTTGTTGCAAAAGAGGGTGGGATGAGAGTCCAAAGTTATTTTGGCTTGTTTGTGTTGACAACAGGCACAGGAGACAGTGAGATCTATGCAACGCTTCCTAAAAGAAAGTCATTATTTCTTTCAAATGAAACAGAAACTGATATTTCAAAATAAAAGACTCCTTTGTAGTGCTTTGCAAAATAGGTGTCCCTCTCCCTTCTCTAACTCTAACCCTAACCTCCACAACACACGTCACCTGATAGGACCCTCTGTATTTCAGGAGACCCAACACACCGTTCATACCGCTTCTTCAGTCTGCTGCCATTAGGAAAGAGACATTGAAGCCTCCGGGCCGGGACCAGCAAACTGTGGAACAGCTGCATTCATCAGGTTGTCAGGAAGTTGAACTTTCTCCCTGCTCTGTCCCCTACATAACAATCCTGATCCCCCACTCAGCCATGGAATTATGGACACCTCAATACCCCTGCCCCCACCCTTTCCCTCTCTGTTTTTCTCTTACAAACTCAGCACACTAGTCACTTTATCCACCTTGCATCCTCTGTGCACCTCAATCACTTTAGACTAGTCATAAAGTCATAATAAGCTTAAGCTCTTAATCATCCATAGCACTCATCCACACATGGGACTGTTTACATCTGTGCCATAACATTAGTGTTTTTTGCACTATTGTTAATCTTTTGCACTATCTCTGCAGCATATACGTCTTATAATTTGAACCTTGTATTTTCTGTGGGCCTTATTTTAGGTACATGTAGGGTTTTTTTGTTTGTTTTTTTACACCTTACATATATTCTTGTACTTCTTTGTTCCTTTTTGCACTTATATGTTGCAGGTTTGAGAATAACACGGTTTCGATTCTCTGTATGTCTAGTACATAATGCAGAATTGACAATACCTTCAGAGCCTCCAAATGAACTTATAGAACCAACTAAAAAGAGATGCTAAATGACTAAAAATCTTCAGAGACATAACATAATAACGACAGTGTCAAAATCTACTCAGTGGTGAGTGTGATTATAAATATAGGCAAATGTAACTAAACACAATACGAATATAGATGTGTTTACTTACTCTTATTACTATTATTTTTATCATTCATCCACCCACTACAACAGCTTCAGTTCTGCTGGAGCTTATGATAGCTGTTAATGGGAAAAAGGTGAGGGTACATGAATGACCTTTGTTTTTCCAAGAAATACACAAATTAAAACTCATAATGCACTGAAGTGACTATCAAATGAGAACACAACAGTAGTTTATGGAGTGTCGTGTGACACTAAGGAAACATCACCTTTAGTCAGTTGTAGACTTTAAACCTGTCTTCTATTTGTTTAAAAGAACTTCATGTGACATTTTCCCTCAGGGACCAAGAAAGCTGTCATTGTGAAAAGCCACTGGGGTCTGTATATGGATGATGACTGTGTGAGCTGAAATCAATTGTTTTTTTTTTTTTCCCTGTAGTTACAGGGCCCCTCTGAGGGTTTAACTTGCCTGCAGGCATGGCTTTGTCTCCTCATCTGTAAGGATGGGCACTGGGCCCTTCACGAAGTAAAATAGTGGAGCATGGTGTTAATATCTTCCCTCTGCTGAGTCCCAGCTGAGGCCCTGCATCCCCACTGGACCTTTTAATGTAGAGGGGAGAAGCATGGACCTCTGCTTTCGCTGCAGCTACACAGAAACACAAGTTCAGTTATGTTCGTTTGAAAAATAATGCTTTGCCTTCCTTGGCACACAGCTAGTAGATTAAAAGAAATAAAAATGTAAAACAGGGTTTACGTAAGAATAAAACAAGAACTCTTTTGTGTTCTTTTATGAAAGAAGATATAAAAGTTTAGATCATCCAAAAGAACTTTTTTTTTTAAATCCAGTAATTCATACATTATTAAATTTTGTAGTAGATTAATAGCTTTATACGGAATTTGAACAATGTGACCTAGCCACACAGAAAACAATTCCAAAGGGATTGGGAATATAAAAAAGAAGAAAAAAAAGATTAATTCAAGATGACAAAGCTTGACAGCTGACTTCACTGACAAAAATAAAATAATACTTAGACCTTTCATTGATCACTGGGCCCATACTTTCACAGTCAGGTCAGAGCCGAGGGTAAAGGAGACAGAATTGGCTGAGATTCTGCATTTTTATTCCCAGACACTTCAGTAAGACAGATGCTGGCCAACAAAAGGTCTTGAATCTTTGCCCTCCCTTTGAATTATTGTCTCCACTTTCACCATGGCACCTCCCTGCTCCAAGTAAAGGTGCTCACCAAGCAACTGAAGAAGGACAAAAAGAAAATTTTGTTCTCATTGTACCATGAGACCACCATATTCCCAGTATAAATGTACTTCCCATTTGTATTTTAAAAAGCTAATTACAATAAATTAAATGGAAAATGAATGAATCAAAGTCTTCCACTTGATAAATGTTTTTCATACAACCAATACATGCAATATTGAGTTCACCTTGCAAAGATGCTAATGGCATAAGGACCCTCAGGAAAATTTCTCATTGTTATCTTTGGTAATCCATAAGGCCTCTGAGCTAGAGCACAGAGTGGTCTCAGGGTTGGCTGCTAATCGTAAATTCACAGAAATCCGTTTAGAGTAAGGCAAATATCAGAAAGTCCTGCACTTGCCTCTCTATTTTCTCATTAGGCAGATAGATTGAAGATAGCTTGCACTGGAAGTGAAGGCAAGCACAGATTAGTCTCCCTTCACAAACAACCACATATCCTTGACTTTTAATTAAAAATGCCATCGCAATTAGACACGGTAGTATAAAGAAGTACCGAAATAAAAAGAGTTCGGGCATGCTTTAAAGGAAATCCGGCAGAGTTCCAAGAGAATAAAGCTTTTCACTTCTATCATTGTGAATGTGGGGATTTTTTCCTTCTTTTTTCTTATTTTTAAAACGAAAACTTAAATCGGCTTATAGGTTCTCCATAAAAGTACTGCAGCAGGAGCAAAAGGGGAGGCAGAGAGGAGAAAATAGAACTCAAAGTCATCAAAGTGGTTGCAAAGGACGTCAAAGATTAATGTCAGGGGAACAGGAAAATTATTTTGTCCGCACAATAAATGAGAACAATTAAACATTTGATGTGAATCAAATTATTTATCCATCCAGACCATCTAGTTAAACCATGTCACCTTCTGAGAAATAAATCTGTGTAAGTGACATTTCAGAGAGACATAAGCCAGTAGTACCCAACATAAAAGCATCTGTTAAACAGCAGTGCTCTTTTCTGCATCTGAGTCACGCAAGTCCAAATCCTGGAAATAGCAGTAGCATGTATTGTGAAAACAGAAACTAGGTCTCTGTCCTAGTTGCATGGACTTATTAAGCTGTGCTATGAAAAAGCACACAATTTTCACTGATTGCCCCACATATGAGTTATTGCATAGGAAAAGGTCTCGGAGCTGGTAGTCTTTCTGCATTTATATTTAAAAAATGGCTTATTTCTCTTAAGAGGAAAACAACTCTTCAAAATCTGGATTGTACAGGTTACAGTGTATGATTGTTGTCAAGTCAGTTGTTTTAAACACTTTCAAAAACAGTTTCACATATTCTCTAAAAAGCTGCTTCTTCAACCATTTATTTTTTACATTAAGCTACATACATACTGGAGCTTAATGTGTGTGTGTGTTTGTGTGTGTGTATGTATATGTGTATATATGTATGTATGTATATATATATATATATATATATATATATAATGTGTATATGTGTGTGTGTGTATATATATTCTTTTAATGTGTCTCACGCCCATGTGAATAAATGAAAGCCCATTTCTATTCTTATCCTGGTTTCTGCAGTTTTTGCAACTGAATGGCAAATCAGTCTTGTTGATTTAGTATTCCCTACGGTAATTGGCTTTCTGGAGTGGTGACCATGTGTAGATGAAAAACAATCAGCAAAACTCCCAACAGATGCTGTAATTACCAGAGAGGACTCAGACACGAGCATGAGCACGCACAAGTAGTAGGACACACTGTGATCTACCACTTTGTGGAAAGGAAGGGCTCATCCCACTTAACTTCATGTCATGCAATGAAATGGACCATCTAACCATATAGCACAACCAAAGCAAATGGAACAAATCTGTACAATTAATACTGTGTTCTGTTATATATATATATATATATATATATATATATATATATATATATATATTATAGTGTGTGTGTGTGTGTGTGTAGTTAGCACTGTTGCCTCACTCCAAGAAGGTTCCTGGTTCGACTCCTGGCCAGAAGTCTTTCTGTGTGGAATTTGCATGTTCTCCCCGTGCTTGCGTGGGTTTTCTCCAGGCACTCCAGTTTCCTCCCACAGTCCAAAAACATGTATGTGAGGTTGATTGGAAACTCTAAAATTGCCCATAGGTGTGTGTGTGTGTATATATATAAAAAAAACTCGTCCCTCACCCTCCGTGGGTGGTGTCCCTTCTAAGCTCGGGTCCTCTACCAGAGGCCAGGGAGCTTGAGGGTTCTGCGCA
>JAOWBL010000021.1:11841402-11853479 GCA_028564865.1 Zenarchopterus dispar | reverse complement strand
CTACTCAGTCTTAACTCCCTTTTTCTTTCGCTCTCTTTCTTTTTTCCATTCCAGAAATTTACAAGAGGTATGAACAATTGCAAGTGTGTGCACATGGGGAAAAAGGGTCTCCATTCAGATAATGAATATCACGAAGAGAGGCCAGATAACTGGAGAACATTATTTTGACCAAAATATTGAAATGGTGAAAAATTGTTCTGTTCATCTACCACTTAGGTCTTAGGTAATCAATGGTACAATTCAGGAGGGAGGTTTAAAACAATCTAGTTGGTTCTTTTTTTAAATTTAAGCAATCAGTTTTTGAACAGTGTTCTGCATATTAATTAGTCAAATTTAAAATTTAAGAGTAGAAGAGCTTCACTGGACAGTTTTGTGTTCCACAAGGGTGTGATCCATTGAATGATCAGGCTTGCTCAAGCTTACTGGATCCATCAATGTGTCTTGAGCAGCAATTTTTAAAAAAAAATTTGTTTACTTAACAGGCAACTGTGAGTATGTGTACATAGACCAAAATGCTCTGACCATAATCAGATTCAGGCAATACTCTGATTAAGGAACTGCCATGTAAACATCAACCTTAATCTAATTAAGGTCATAATCAAAGAAAGCAATGATCCCATTAGGGCAGGTGGAGTTCATAGTGGCTTCATGAAGACATGTAAACACCTAAATCAAAATATGACATCCAGTTGGAGTTTTTGTGGGATTTTCCATCAGTAAATTCCATGTAGATAATTCTTTCCTACTAGTCTTTATTTCTTATTCTCATCCAATACTGCTGGGATCCATGCAGTGGTATAGAAATATAGAGGAGATTTTGGGTCAATTGAGGGTTTTTAGGTACAAACAGAATCAATGAAGGACAAGCTGCATTTTTTTCCTTACCCTGTGACATGTCATACCCACAGTAATTTAACTTCTTTCAGAAAATTATTAACTAGACAAATTAGACTTCTTATTTACATTTTTTTTTAATTATTGGTATAAATTAATTCATACTCTCCCAGATTTTCAAACTGATGCTTGTTCTGTCCCACTCAGATGTCAGAGCAGGATATTTGTTTTTGATAGTGGGGTTAAAGAAGACCAAAACATGTGACAGCTTGGCGTTGGATTGGATCCTGTCCTTAACAATGACAGTCACGATGGAAAGCGTTGAGTCACAGCTTGAAATGGAAACCTCCCTATGTTGCTATTAAGGCTTCAAACACTGGAACAAACCCTTACAATACATAGCAGCCTTAACATACATACACAACTGCACACCTTGTTTCAAGTTTGCTCCTTGTCATTTTTGAATAAAATTAAAAGAAATCAATATTTTCATTTCTGCACAAGCTGGTTAGTGATGTTCCAAAAGAATATATAAAGCAGCTACTCACCAATAAAGTTGCAGAAATATGAAAGATTTTACTTTGCCAGTTCCTTTTCTACAGGATTCATGTACTGTGAATCTCTCAATTTTACATCATGCATAATGCATGATGTAAAATTAAGGGTTTCTTCTTGCTGTGAGAAAAGTCCATGCTGTAAAACAGGGGCTTTCTTCTTGCTGTCACTTGAGTGTCTGTCAGTGTCTATGTATCATCCTGTTTTTCATTCCTCCCTTGCTGTTTTGTCAGCGGTTGTTAGTCCTGTCCTCTGTGTAGCCTTTCTTTGTGTTTATTAAATTGATCAGTCTTTGGTTTTGATTATGCAGCACCTGCAGCACCTTTGCTTTACATTTAAAGGACTTAGTTTGCTTACTCTGTGATTTTCTATGTTTGGATCCTTACCCTGTAATCCCGACAACAAGCATCAATTTTGGTTTTGAAATAAGGGAAAGGGGCTAGTGGTGAATCAGCATTTAGCATAAAAACCAAATTTCCCACTCATTTTTTGTTGAATTCTCCATGCCCACTTTGGGCAAACTGCCTCCTCTACAATTTACATTACATAAGCTGTGGTTAAAAAACAAAACAAGATGTGTCACTGTGTTTTTAATGTCTTTGCCACTTAGTGTATTTTTAAATTGATTTATGTTTGGATTTAATGTATATGGAGCGTTTGAAAATGTCAACACTCTTGATTTTAATGACAGGTAATTATTGTTGGATTCAGAAGCGTCTGTTGTGTCAAACATTAATCAGTAACCAACTGGCAGCCTCTCTTGAGAGAGAACTATTGAAACGATGTCTGTCATTATAAATCTGAAACATTTTCAAACATTGCTTAAGTATAATGGCCGGCTGTGTTTAAGCACACATAAATTAAGTGTCATGCACACAAATTGAAGATGCTGCGGGAATTTCTTTTTGGCCCTTAAGGGACCATAGAAGCAGAAAAACAAATCCAATGGAAATAATGATACATTCGAAAGGAATATTTAATAACTTACTAAACAGCATTGAAATACACATTTATTCTCATGAGCATACTTATAAATGTACATCATCTGTACAAGCTACATTGTCTCGAAAAGATATAATATCATAAATCCTGAAAGATCCTACAGCTCAGAACCCAAAAGATTAACTCTATTATGTTTAGGGATATTTAGAAAATGTATGACTTCATATATAACTAAAATCGAAAACAATTATCTTAATGAAAAAGTCCATAACAGAAAATCAAATAAGGTACTGTTTATTTTTTCCTGTTGAATTGCCTGCATAAATTCGTCCTGGTGTAGAAAGTGCAGAGGAAAGGGCTTATGCTGTGAACTCTTATGTGATGATGCAGAAATGTGCTCCATTATTACAGAATTTAATAAAACTGTAGATGCATGACATTTCCTTCTGAGAGTCTTGAAATCCCAGTAGTGAGAGTTTTAAATGCTACTGTTCCAATACATGGAAAAAAGAGAGTTGCCTGGCTAGAACCTCCGTAGTCTCTCGGGTACCTTTTTCAGGAGTATCAGAGCTCCTTTTGGTATTTTCACAATTTGCATAAAAGCAAAGACAGCTTTGGGTTTATGTGTTTTCATTTTATGTTAGTACATTAGTGCTTCAGAGTGCATCTGCTCCAATCTTGCATTTTATTAAATGTTATTTAATCTAAATCATCTTGCAAATTAATGGCACATGGTTGCTTCACCCTTGGGTACATGGTCTCCTGGGTAAGATCAAGTAGGCTTATTAAAGCATTGCAATAGAAGGCCTTTTATCAAATCTCTCACTCTAATTGGAAGAAGAGATGTTAATTTTCAGCCTCCATAACAAGCCCCACACACACAGTTTTGTAGTCCTTGCATCGTGCTATAATTTGCCATCACATATTAACAGATAGCTATAAAATTTGTATCTTTTTCATTTCAAACATATATTACATCCACATCCTGTCAACCATGTCATTCATGTCTGAGTGGCAACAGCAGTCACCATTTTAAATGTGTATTAGAGAAAATTTGGTTCACAGAGAAACCGGTGTGAGAGAAGTCCATATTAATGTGGCTAAGTTACTCAGACTTCCATGTGATTGTGTGTAACAAACCACTCTGTATAAACAGTCAGTTTCAGGGTAAAAGACGATGGTTGATAAAGTTAATTGTCAACTAACATAACCAAGATTTGTTTTAACAAGCTTGTTTCCAGTACCAATCAGACCTTAAGGACAGTGACCTCTACCTCATTCTCAAAATCAAAGCACCTGGACAGATCATTTCAGAGCACAACATATGTGTTAACAGATAGCTGGTGGAACAAAGAACCATCAAATCTGAAACAACCAACTCAGCATTTGAGGAACTGCTTTGTTTTAATGGTCACAGATTTATGTGACAGCTGACCCTTTCAGCAAGAATTGTATGCTCAGCAGAATAGACATTGTAACTGCAGACCAAAGACTTGGAAAATAAAACGGGGAAGGGTGCTGCTGTCTACCCAGTCCCTTTCAACTTATACTAACTTAGAGTAGGTACAGGATAAAAGATCACTGTCCTTTTGTTGTGCCCATTGTGGTGATGCGTTTACCTTTGTGAAATGCAGTGATTGGGCTATAATGTAATAATATAGTGTGGACTTTAAAATAATTGTAGAAAATTACACATCTATATAAATCTGGTCTTAGACATGGACAATTATACTGTATATTTATTTACCAGTAACTGACCAAGAGCTACATAGCAGACTCTATAGCAGGCCCCAGTTTATATGTTAATTGAGGAAACTCATGACAATAGAATTATAAAAACACTACACAAGTAGGATTTGTTTGAAACTATTAGCAGTAGAAAGCTTTCTGGATTCATCTTAACAAATCACAATATATCTGGAGCAATATTCTTTGGAAAGGCAAGATTGCAGTAGATTCAGTTGGCTGGTATGAGGTTCTGGGGTGTGAGGTGTTGGGCCAACACCTCCTACCATCTGTCAAGCATGACGGGCACCTTTCAGTCACTGAATCAGTCATAAACTCCTATGCATATCAGATATGGTTGAGGCCTTCTGATCTGTTAGGCCATTTACCCAACAGCTAAAGCTTGGCTGAAATTGGGTCATGCAACAGAAGAATGATCTCAAGTTTATCAACAATCTACTACAGAATAGCTTAAAAAAGGGAAGAAAGGAAGAAAGAAAGAAAGAAAGAAAGAACAAAAGAAAGAAAGGAAAAGAAAAAGAAAGAAACTCCTAGGTGTTACGTTTAGCCTGTAGTCAAAGTCTGGAATTCAACCCTTGTGAAATGCTGTGTAAGACATAGAAATGGGTATTATTAATTGATTATTGATAACTAATTTAAAGCAATTTCTTTTTGATCATGTGAAATTTGTTCATCAGAATGAACATCTCTTGAAAAAATGCACTGACTTTCACTGTTTCGATGATCACCTGTTGGTAGGTATGATCGATTCAATGATACCAACAGGGGGAGCAATTTATTGGAGTCAAAATTATTTGCTTCTAGACTAGAACCACAAGGCTACCATAGAAATCAAAAGTAAATATGGAGTGAGCAAAAAGACATTTAGTGTGGGATCATTCGAACTTGAAAATAGTGGAGAAAAAGAACCTTGCTCAACTCACCTGTTTTCTTTTTTCTAAGAAAGTGAATGAAGCAAGGTCCCTGGGGCTGGTGGAGTTAGCGTGGCAGTATCTCAAGATCCCTGCAACGTAGGTATCAGCAAAGCGAGTGTTTCCTGCAACTGGACTGACGGTCTCTAGATTGTATTTAATTTGCACACCTGATTATCTATTTTTCTCAGCAAAAATCAATAGACTTGAGTTATGTTATTATTGCTGCAGATGCCTTTTGAATTTTAATATCTAAGATTTAGCTGGGGCAGCTTGGTGGCTTAGTGTTTAGCACTGTTGCCTCATAGTAAGAAGGTTCCTGGTTCAACACCCACCAGGAGTCTTTCTGTGTGGAGTTTGCATGTTCACCTGTGCTTGCATGGGTTCTCTCCTGCTTCCTCCCAGAGGGATATTAGTACAGACATTTATTCGTTGGTGAATACCAAGGCTAGACACTTTTTGCAGCAAAATTGTCACTGATGTGATTGTGACATATATTTTTGATTTGAACAATCTGAAGTCTATATAAAATGTTCTACAAATAAGTAACATACACATACAAGCTATTTGTAAAGTAATTCAGAAGCAGGGGCAGTTTGTTCAGAGGCACGATCAGGGAACGTACCACTGCTAGGAAAGGTGTTCGTGACTGATTTGACAGGTTGAGCTACCCTCTGTGTGTTATTATCCATTCAGCATAAAATGATGTCACCCCCAGACTAATCGTCCTGCCCCTTCTAGTGTGATTTCAGTCACGTTCAAGATCACACAAGAACTCCCCCAAAGGACTCTCAGGTATTTTAATATTTTATTCTCCATCTCTTGCTTTTCAGTGCTGTCTCAATGGGTTCCAGGAATCCTCACACAAAACTGCTTATGTCGTGGTTAATGTTGGACAAACAGCACAGCGAAGCTGACATCAACATTACTTTCAGAGTCAGTATGGCTACTGGCTACTGTTCACAGCTGAAGTTCCTTTCAGTTGCCGTAATAATAAAGAAAAACAGGCAGTGAAACAATTGGCCCCCCCGAGACAAAATTTAAACATCAAACACGTTCCTGTAAAGAGTGGGAAATCCTACAGTTGTGGATTTTCCCATAGCTCATATGATCGCAAAAACCAAATAAGGACTTCTTATTAACTGTAGTGGTCCTCTTATTTCACAGTGTGGCTCCCTAGGGACTGAAATTATGGGTAAATACCTCCCAACACTAAAAAATTTGTTTATGGGATTTTAATGGTAATTTTGTAATGTCATGGTCACATGTTAACTAACTAATTCAGTTAATTAATTAATTTTAAAAAATCTACTAATTCACAATCAGCAGCTGGAGACTATTTATATGCATGTAAAAAAATAGGGGGAAAAGGAATAGATTCATAATATTTAGTAGGAGCTGCTGCTGTTCAGAAACCATCATGAGCAAAGAGGTTTTTGCTGATGCTTTAATATGATTTGCTTCAATACTACCGAACCCTCATCCATGTTTTATCCATCTGTATCTTCCCACATTAACAAATGTTAGATATTAATCTTTTAAGGAGATACAAGTCACAGATCAAAGCAAAAGCTCAGCAGTCAAACGTCAAGTTGCCAATATAACTTTTTTTCATTTAGAAACAGCAGGCATTTTCACACTGTTTCATCTACCAATCAGCTTAACACATGGGTTGGGATGAATTGAATCCATTATCTTTCTCTCATTTTGAAGGTCAGCCAACTAACTTTTAAAGCTATTGTCCAAAAAAAAAAATAGTACTCCACTGTGGTTGGAAAAAAATTTCCCCTTTCAAGAGCTACCTGACTGGATGTCTGAAATTTCTCATTTGGAGTTGACAGGGTGGTGCTGGGAGCTGAGCAGCATCAGTCAGGGACAGCTTTCTGGCTGTGGCTCCTTTCCCTCACTTCCTCTCCTCTCTGCAAATACGCCCCCATAACCCTAAAACAGTGAGGTTCTGCTGCAGTGTGGGTTCCCTGTTCACAACAAGGCAGTATGCTGACAGGCGCGCAAGAGAAAGGTACTGTAGCTTTGTGTCACAGCAACACATCAACGTGTCAAGTGATGTACAGTGTGTTTGCTGTGGTTGCAAGGAGTGATGTTAAAGGTTGTGTTATTGGCCCAGTGGGTTAAGTATTTGGTTAAATCCTTTAGTTTTCACAAAATATAAACATTTATACAAATAATGAAAACTGTCTTCAATAGGCAGCAAAGTAATGTATTTAGGATAAATATAAATGTAATTCAACAAGCTCTTGGAAGGCGAGGCTTCAAAATTACATCTTGCATGCTTAATTTGATAAAGAAATGAAAATAAAGGTTCAGTCATTATTAATAATATTATTGATATTAGTTTTTTTAAACCTCAATGACATTTCCATGAGTCATGGCCCTTGACAATGCCCCTTCGTCTTTAAACATTCATGAAGTAATTAATAGTTGACTTAGAGGGATTATGCTACATGTCTTTGTTGTGTTGACCTTGGAGAGGTTGACTAATCTCTCTAATTTAGTTGTTGTAAACATGATTGTTCCCACTCTGTTCCAATGTCAATTGGCTCACATATTTGTCAACGGCTACTTGCTCAGGATCTTAAAATGTCCATAAGGCAACCGAGGGTATTATGACAATCTATTCCTCTCAAAGAATTTCAGCACTCAAACACTGCCTCAGTGTAAATTGCTTTAGATAAGGAAACCTTGCTTATAATTAATGTATTCAAACCAAAGGAAGAAAAATTACTTTTCTTTGAAGTCACATGTAATATTAAAACAGTTTTTAGTGTTCTCTTGTCCATAGCAGTCTACAGTGTGGCAGTGAAACTGATGCTAAATATTCATGTTTTAATATTATTTTGGCATTTTACAATACAATGATGGATTCCCCTGTCAATGCCCGCCTTGAACATCCAGTTTCATACATATTTAATAAGGTCCTCCAAACATTTTTTTACATTTTGTCATCTTCAATGATGCATGCCATCAACCTCTTAGGAGAAGTGCTTCATGCCACCCCCCCCACCCCCCCATTGTTCTCACCACCACCGCACCCAGCCAGATCAACTGCCAACTTTCGCAAGTCTGTATTTATTATTAAATCATTTTAACATTGGCTCAAATGGATGGCTGCAGTATTGAAGCATCTATAATGGAGCATGTTCATGTGAGATATTAGTAAATGAAGACATAGATTGAAATGATAAGAAAACAGTAGTCAAAAAACATGTCTAAAGGGAATAGATGCGCCTGAGCTAAGTGGGATGCATTAATCACAGCTTCCCCGAGGCTATGCTGTTGCATGCTCAAGCAAATGTTACTCCTCATCCACAATAGAAGAAAATGAATGTAGATGACACGTGTTCTGGGAATGAATCAATACACAAATGGACACCATGTCTGGACAATAAATGCCTGCACATTCAAGGATATTTAAATTGGATGCATCTGTAGTGCTTTTTTTTGTTGTCATAAAAACAAACAGTTTTGCAGTGGTGTGACATGACAACAAGCAGATACATGCAACTTCCTGTTTGTGCATTCTCATGTGCATTGTGTGCAGCCTGTTGTGCGACGACTCAAGGCAATTTTGTTGACCACAATTAACTTGTGCAACATCAATGAATAATTTCTGACAGTCCATTACATCCTGAGACAGGAAGCATGCAGTTGGAAGGAAACCAAAAATATAGAAACTGACGAAACAATGACAGCCAGCATACATCAACACCTGTCCCTCTGTGTCCCTCTCTCTCTCTTACACATATTTCTTCCAAGCCACTCAGATGTCCTCTTCAAGGAAACTGGAGTTTCTTCATAATAGGCTGACATTGAAAATGTTCAGTGTTGTTCTGAACTTTTTTGTATTTACAAAGAGTAACACATTAATCATACAGGAGTACAATCAATCCTGCAAACCTCTCTGGGCTGTGGTTACATTCTTGTGCCACATAACTGTACCTTGTACCCATTATATGTATTTCTTGAAGAAGTACAGTAGCCTCAATCACTTTGTGTTGCTAAGCATTAATAAACGAGGAAATATATTTTTACATTTTACAAAAGCAGTTTTAGTCTCCACAGCTGGATTTGTTTACAGGGAATTTTGACATACCTTCTCAGGTAAAATTATATGAAGCCACAAATTTAACTATGATTAGAGTTTTTTTTATTTTATGTTACTTATTTTTGATCAAATGCTACATTGTAATAGCAATCAGGGGTTGAAGGAAACTTTGGACATGTATCCACCCAACCCTATAGCTGTAGCCTTTCACTAGGGGTGAAGGCCACCAACTTCTACTGTCTGACCACTGTTACTGGTCAGACGGCAGAAAAAGCTGAGGGTACGTCTAGCCTCAACTCTCTTCTTCTTCTCTAGTTTTGATGAAACCATTGAGGTTTCTACACTTCTATTAAAGCACTTATTCCTCATTTTTCTGTTTTGTGCTGCCTTGTCTTTCTGGGCTCTCTCCTCCATCTTCATAGATGTGAATTCAATATCAACCTCAGCACACCATCCTGAAATTTTCTTAATCCTAAAATATATACCAAGAGGAAAGCAGGAAGAAAGAGGACTGCCAAAGGAACTACAGGGACAAATGGCTCTCTGCTTTGCAAGTCTTTTGGTCACCTGTGTCATTTAAAAGGATTATAATGAACACATTTCTTTGCTCGCTTGAAATAAGCTATTGTTATTATATAGAACAGTAGGTTATAACAAAACAGCTTACAAACGAGTCATTTTTATACATTAATATTAACAGACGTTGGTTCAGAATAACAGCTCCAAATCAGTGACATCTAGTTTAATTTACTGCTATTTGACTCCAATTTTCTCCATTTGTAATTCTTGTTCACTTTGTATACTCAGATCTACTTTTAAATGAGCTTTCCAGTATTCTGAAAGACGCTTCTCTGTGTGTCCCCTTGTCATTTCTTGTCCTGATATTGTAGCTCCTCCCTATGATGGGACAGAGGGATGTGCGGTATAGAAACAAATGAATGTTTCGGTGTTATCTTGCTTTAAGGTACTTCTGCAGTATTTTCTGCTGTTGTTTCTCATCTCATCTGTGTAATGTTGTATTCAGGGTGGCTTTTCCATTAATTAATTCCTCCATATTGGGTCTGATCAATCTATCTTTTTTTGGCAGGCTATCTACAGTAACCTTCTGGGGTTGCTGTTATTAAATCTTTACTTCAAAACCATCTTCTTGAGACAGGAGTGTTAGCCAATGACAAATCCATTTCAATATCCTACTTTATTTCTTTAACTAATTGAAAAAAACTGTAGCAAAGCAGTGAACTATGTAATAAATTAATAAGAAATCAGTGCCCTTTTTTTGTGCATGTCTGTGACACTGTTTGTTTCTGCTGGTTTTAAAAGACAGCGCATCTCGACTATAACATTTACTTGAAAAGCAAAACTAAGGTCATTGATTAGTTTTAATCCTACCCATTTGGTTGATTTAATTTTAAATTACAGCATCTTTAACTAGGTTGAATCACTTCCATCTAAAGAAATCTTCTTTCCTCCCCCTTTGGTCTTGTGATGTACTCGATCAGGATTAGTTTTGGTTATTAGGTATGTCAGATAAATAAACTTACGCCCATAAGGAGGCTACTTGGGTCTCCCACTGTCTTGCTGATAAATACTGTAAATTGACTAGGATTGAGAAGGTAAGGAGTCTGTGTGTTTCTGCTATCCCATAATCAAGTTTAACTTCCATTAACAAAGCCCTGCTCTCAGCAGAATCCCTTCTCATTAAAAGGTATAGAGACTGAAATACTTTCCTGTATACACTCCCACTCAAAAACATGCTCCTGTCTAATTCATTTACCAATGCTTCGTATACACCAACTGCATAATTGCAGTGGTAATGAACGTGCAAAAGCAGCAAATTGGTATGGGAATAGCATTAGCAACCCAGCAACCATCTCTCAATGCATGCACACACAGACTCCCACACACACACACACACACATACAAAATACAGAGAAAATACTGGACAGAAGCAGAAGCATCAGCCCTGGCTTAGTTTCCTGGTAGGCATGATTTAGGGAGCTCTTCTTTGGCATCGTGCAGCTTGAACTTCCAAAGCTCAAAGGGGGTCCAACCTGATATCTCTGCCCTTTGTAGTCAGTTATACAAAGCCAGAACTGAAGGTCATGTGTCTTTTTAAAAAAATAATAATAATAAGCTCATAACATGTTTATCATAAGCACAAAGAATAAATAGGGTGCTTTCAAAAGTAATTACTATGATATTCCAAAGTTGCATAATGGTATTCTTTTTTATGGCAGGATTAGAGGGTGATATTAGTGCCAAAAAGAAAGCAGTTTTGATCAGAGGCTGAAATGAATAACAGGAAAGAGTATAAAGGGATGGATAAACAGTCAAAGCCTTGAAATAAATACTTTTGAAAGAGATTAGTTATTTATTCCCTGACATGAGGGTTTGGTGAAGCACAGTGTACAATGTCTATGGGATTAACATTTTTCCAAAGCTGCACCTTTTTATTTTTATTTTTTTATTTTTTATATAAACATTATTTTGAAAGCTTAACACAGGCTATGTTTCAAAATGTTTCAAGAGATATCTCTACCTTTAACAAACATGACTGACCATACACCCATACTATCAGCTTGTGAGGGCTTCAGCATCTTGTGCTTGCAGTGATGATCTGTAATACTATATATGGTATAGGCTTTATGAGTTCGGATGGTTAACAAGCTAATTCTGACTAATAGCCAAGGGACCTAAAAAAGTCGCTCTCAGGCTGGTGCTCAGGAGCTAAATGGTTCTGGAAAACATGCATATCAGGCAATCAACAGGTTTCACATGTTCTAAAATAGGTAAAGAGAAAATTGACATGCTGGTGTGTACAAGAAGAAAAGTCAGAGGATCAAAAACAATAAATCATTCTCCGTGCTTGATCTGCACAAACTTATGGGACAGTGTAAAAGGATTTTTTTCAGAGGTCATAGAATATGTCTGCAGACAGGAAAAGAGATGGAATAGGAAAATGACAAGAATAGGACAAGAATAGTGAGGCTCTCTCACAAAAAGCAAAGAAAAACCATAAGGTGTGG
>JAOWBL010000021.1:11818965-11835393 GCA_028564865.1 Zenarchopterus dispar | reverse complement strand
CATTAAATAACTGAAGACCCCTCTAATGATAGGGACATTTACAGACAGACTTGTGTGATGTATGGACAAGCTTATATGTTGACTTGCAAATTTTTTTGAAGCACAGTGTACATAGTATTTGTGGTGGTGTTACAGAGATCAGCATGCAAAAATGTTTTTGTTAGTGTTGGCGTTTTTACTTGCTCTTCTGTATGTAATGTACAGATGTATGTGCAGGTTATCAGACTTGGAAAACAACATAATCTCTACCCTAACAAACCCTGCACTAAAATCAACCAGCTCCTCTACAGTGTCTGAAATTGTTGGCGTCTTCAGACTCTGAGTAAAAAAATTTAAATTTTGAATATAACTATTTTTTGACTCTCTGTCTCAGACTGTTTTTTAAACCCTCTAAATTAATTTATTTTATTGTATGTCTATTTTGTGCTAAGAACCAGGTATGCGTTATTAATAAAGATTTTGATTGATTGATTGACTGACTAAACATAATGTATAGTTTTTATAACATCTATCATGTATTCTGTTTTAGCTGCCAAGGGTGTTATTTCAGTAAAATTGTATTCATTTGAAAGGTTAGTGCTCCTTTTTACAGTGGAATTTCTGGTGCAAGAATTATCACTGTTCCAGTAAATTGTTGATATAATCTTTGTCTTGTACTGATATGAAGTTATAAACAGGAAATATTTTTCCTTAGTTCTTGACATTGTTAGATATTTCTGCTGACCAAATTGCAAACCAAATCCTGCACCAGTTAGCTAGTTAGTTTGTGTCTTATGAGTCGTGCTTTGATCCAGATGATCTCTGAAGAGAACGCAAAGTTCATCCTACCAAAAAACTTGCAAAGTGGGTGTAAAGCCATACAAGTTTGGGGATCATGAAAAGAAGGACTTCCTAGGCTGGAAAGGGAGCCTTTCCATTCAAACTTGGCAAAGACAATTGCTGACTTTAAACAACAGCTTCCTCTTAGATTTGACTTATTTTGGACTGAGAGGTTAACCACAGGGTTGCAGTTCCTGCTAAATGAGTTCCTCAGTTTCAGAATCTCATTTCAGTTTTTAATTTAAACCATATATCTTTTTTCTCATTCTCAATTATTTTGACCTTCTAACTATTATGTTATTCCATGTTGTGTTGAACAAAGCCAGTCAGATTTCAGGTGAATATGATGCCATAACAGGGGTCACTAAAACTGGCATATCAGTTATCTGAATAATACAAGTCAGCCAGTGAATACTCCAGAAATATCACCTTACATCATTTTCTTAGCAACAGTTGTACACTACCTCTACAGTAATAGTATAAAAATTGGTGTCTGAATAGCAGTATGTTAAACAGAAGAAGCTGCCATTTTCCACTGATTTCCCTCCACCATCATTTTTAATGGCTTTGATAAGACTGCATTTTTGCTTACTGCGTGCTCAGCAGGGGGATATCCTTTAAAGGAAAACTTATTCTATTCCCAACTTGAATGTCATGGTGTAGAGTCTTAATAATGTGTAATACTGCTGGAATACTGGCTCTACAGGCAGTGTTGTTTGTTTGGCCAGAACAGGGAGATCATCTATGACAAGCAGGTGTATCTGCTGGTTTCTGAATTGCTACTAAATTAAAAATTTCTTCACTTGGGAATTACACAAAGAACATCAGACACAGGGGAGTTTTTGGCTGGTGAATGAGGCTGATACGCAACATAGCTTCTAAACATGCTACACAAATTATATGTGTTCATTTTGACTTTATAAAGTCAGGCTGCATTAAATAGGAAAAAAATATCCTCTGTCTTTCAAAGGAATTAGACATTTAAAGGTGGCAGATGTTGTCAACAATAGACAGATGTGAGAGTGCATGTGCATGGCAAAGAACAGAGAATGACAGGTGAGCAGGTCTCTTGATATTCTGGCGTTCTTCCAATAGCAAGGTAAGGGTACTTTTTCCTATGTGTTAAAATTTCCTCAGGGTGGTCAATTGTGCTGCAATTTCACTTCCCCATGTATTGAGATTTCTTGTAAAATAGAAACATACAGATCCTGAAGCAGTATTCAGCAAATGTTGCATGGAGTGATTTAAACTGCTTGCACATGAAGTCTGCAGCTTAATGTATTTCTGTCCTCCCATAGCCCTGTATCAGCACTTGGTATTACCTTCAATGTGTCAGTGAAAAGCCATCTTCCTGGCAACATCAAAGGAGGGATAGGACTTCTGAATCCTGCCTGTCAAAATTCAAATGGATCCTTGGGGAGTAGTGTCATTCATCTCTGTTGAGTCAATAGCTGGCAGCTCAGTCCCCCCATTGATTATCATCTGGAAGCAAAGAGGGACAACATGTGGGCTTTTTGTTCTCTGCTGAAAGAGGATTGCCAACAAAATATCTTGCCACAATTAGAATCCCAATACATCAGTTGGAGTTTACTTTATGGTGGAGCCAAAGTGCTATTTGAACCACTTGATGAAAGATATTGAAAAGGGTCTAAATACATCATGATGTTATGAAGATATGTGGTTCATTTTTATGGATTGTTTTTCTGTTTTTCTGCTTGTTTTGCTACAAACGATTGGTTTATCTTTTCTCAACAAGACAGTGTTTGCACACTTCAAGCTTTTACTTTAAACATATATAAATGTAATTTGTATACAGGAAAAGTGATCAGCTGATATCAGTAACTCCTCCTTTTGGGTGAAATTAGCAAGATGATGAGATCAGGGGCTACATATCCAAGACAGATCAATGGCAAATGTCAACCAAATGATTAGTGCATTTGCTCTTTTTTAATACCACAGATCTCACAGAAGATCCCTTGACCAAGCAAAGAGAGACGCAGACACAAGACAAGCTTTTGAGAAATCAACTTCATCTTGACCTGTTGATTTCCATAGCCTCTAAATATATTGAAAAAGAAATTACATCAAGCAGGAAATGTTACAGACTGTTGCCAATCTTCCCAGGTGTGGATATGCCATCAAGTTCAGCCCAATGTCAGACCATGCAATGCTCCGAGAACCTCACCACACACAAAAAACATCTCAGACTATCTGATCTGGAATGTGACAGTGATCACCCCCTGTTGTAGCCAATTAGAACTCACTATCATCAGTTCCCAATCTGCAACATCTCCCTTCTTGCCTGCTCTGATATTAACAGGAATATATAGTTTCCTTTCTCCTAATCCTTAAGTACATTCTACAAAGATATTTTAAAATTAAATGGTAATACATCATGTAGCAGTCACATACACAATAGGGTATCCAGATACAATCCTTTAGTGCATATTTGCTCATGTCTGTTGACCGGTTTTAAGAGCTAAACATAACTGCTATGAATTTTACGAGTAAAATATAGAAGAAAATATACAATAAGAACAAAAAGAAGGCATTCGTATAGTTTGGCAGACATAGATATAGTGAAACTGGTTCTTCAAAAGAAATCTCAGGCAGTTTTACATTTTTCTCAGGATCTGTTCACTGTAATCACAAAAATAATGTGAATTAGAGAAACAGTTGTTCAGTCACATATTTACTTTAAAATCTTTCCACTCTAAATTATTACTTAACCTTTTGTCATAACAAATACCAGTAAAATTCTTTTCTTTTTAAATCTATAATCATTATATAGAGTAGCTCCACTTGCAATTTTTTTTTTTTTTTGCCAATTCCAATTATTTTATATAGTTTCCAATTATCTTAAGGCCTGACCTGCTGATACTGAGTTTGACTTTCACTGAGTTCCTTTCTTAGAACTATAATCATCAGAATATATTTACTTATCTCACAGTGAAAGATGTTCTCCTAGCTTTAGTTTTAGTCTCTGCAGGGATTTAGTGAGGAGGTGTAAACCTGTCACTTTTAGTGATTCTTTAAAGAAGACTATTCAGTCTTTGACTGAATAGTGGCAGGAATATCTGTAGGTTTGCAGGCTTTGTTTATTTTCCTAGTGGTACGTGGCTCACACCATGATTGACTTTGCAGATTGATCTAGAGTTTTCCTGGCTGTATCTTATCTGTGAGGAAGCATTGTTGTTGTAGGCTGAAGAGAGAGGCCCGGCAGTTTGTCCTTTTTGCCTGTCTGAAATTGTCCAAGAATGTATCCATGGGTGTGAAAGCTACAAAGCTAAAAACCTGTATTAAAATTAGCAAGTGAATTTCTGGAGATTTGAATTCCATGTGCAATATCTTGATATGCAAGCGCCAGGCTGAATATGTCAACAGTCCCTAGAACGAGTGTGAGCACAAATAGAGTTGGTGGAAACAAACAAAAACCACACTGCTCGGTCTGCCAGTCGTTTTTACACAACTTTTGCAACAACAAAAATATTTCATTTCAATCACACAAAACAGCCCGTGAATACCTCTACAGCAATGAGCCAGGGTAAAATGAGAATGGGAATGAGGTCAGATTTCAGCCTGTATTCATCCGCTGAGGCACTGGACCTGTGTTTAATGTAAGCAGTATACAGAAAGAAGGATGGATGGATTATTGGATAGATGCAGCAAGTAATTCAGGCTCTGCATGGAACCTAATGAGGGATAGAATTCAGAGAAACTAATGATTTCTTCCACGTTCATGCCTCCCATTATTTCATAGAGCTACACTGCCCTCCAACAGGTCTGAGGAGTACTGCAGCATAGGCTTGACTACAAACAAGCTCTGCATCTGCCCCAGTTTGGATGTTCTCAAGCAAAGATACACTAAAAATCATTATATTAGCACCGCTTAGCCATGCATGTCTCTGTGTGCATGCCAACACACTGAGAACCGGTGAATGTAAAGATCTGTCCCACAATAGAGCTATGAACTGTGCCAGAGGGAATGTACAAATGTGAATTAATCTCTCCAATCAACATGATGAACGAGGATTGTCAGGCATTTTTTTTCTGCTTTTCTGGGTCTCAGCGTGCAGTATTGTTCACTTCACTGTGCTTTGGGAAAGAATTAGGGTTTTATATATGATTCACTAGTAGCATTAAGTAAAGCTACTGAATGCTGCTATTGTACAAGTCAGTCCGGGGTACTGAAGTTATTTCCAGATTTATTTATTCCATCATTAAATTGTCCAGGAAAAACAAAACAAAAAAAAAAAACAAAGAAGTCTGTCGTCTGGTGCCTTATTGTCTCTTTTTTGTAATTTATTATGGATCTTAAATCTACAACTATTTATTACAGCTGGGTTGTGTATTGTTGAAGTAATTCAATTCGGTTCAGTTGAGTTCAGTTTATATATTTGAATAGCACCAACTCACGACCAGACTCATCTCAGGGCACTTTACACAGGAAGCAAACATGTTCAGTGCCGTCCAGCTCAGTCTAGCTATGTTGTAGTTTAGTCCAGTTCATTGTAATCCAGTTCACTCCAACTGAATCCAGATTCAAAGTGCATAGAATGTTGATTCACTAAATAACTGTGTTTTTGTCTTTGAATCTTCACTTCTGTGTAATCTACTGTCCTGAGCAAGCACAAGACAACCGGGAAGAGAAACAAAAGGTAATTAACAGGAAGAAAAAACCTCCAGCAGGACTAGATTCAGGAGGACAGCAATCTTCTCTGACTTGTTAGGAGTCTGAGATCAACAAACACGCTAGCTTAATGGGTCATAACAAAGTCCTTCAAAAACTTTCAAAATGATAAAAATTTAAACTTCAAACACATTTGAGCTAGTCTTCATTTACCTTCAGATCATATATGTGGTATGATACATCCATCGCATTTCATCCCACTTTGCTGAATTATTCTTGTGCCGTCTTCTGAGAAACTCTGCATTAACATCAAAAGAGGTCAAACACAGTGTGAGGTTTTACGGTTTGAGGCAAAAACACAAGTCATGGTAATATTTGTAAGCTTTATCAAGTCCTCCTTCTGCACCTTTAAATGTAATGAATAAAATATTTTATGGGCTTTTTCTTTAAATGCGATTGATCAGCTTTCTTCTACTGATCCATCTTTCTTCTAAAATTTTGCCACCTTTAATGGGAACACAGAAGCACTCCAGAGTACATAAACGTAATCTATGTATTTATGTGAATCTGTTTTAGAACATAATTTTAGAGCAAGGACAATGGTCTGCAATGTTGTCTCTTAAGAAGAAGGTACTTTCTTTAAATAGAGACTTGATGTTTTCTGTCTGGTGCTTCCTGTTCTCTCTGTGATTTGAAATTGCCTGTAGGTGTTAATGTAAGCATGTATGGTTGTCAAAGACAGCGTGTTACCACAATAATGGACCAGTAACGTGGCAGCCCCCCCTCCTCCCAGCCACCTACCCAACCACCTACCCACTGTCAACTGACTCCAGTCACCCATGACCCTGGACAGAAAAAAAAGCATTGAAAAGAGATGCATGATTTCATTATTTGTCTTCATAATTTATGTACCTTTTATTTATTATTTTAATATTTTCTTTATTGATAGGACATGCTACAAATTCTTGCTCATCAGGATTCAAACTGTGGCCATTGCATAACTATTAAATGGCAAAGAAGAAATCTTAAATAAGTCAACAATAGTAAAAGAGTCAATAGGCTAATATATCCAAAGACCAATTTCATACATTTCAAATAAAAAATAAATTAATAAAAGTTGTAACATTTTTCAGTAATATGTAATACACCACCCATGCTGAGAAGAGTATGTTCTTATGGAGTTTTTGTTCAGAAAGCCCTTTAAGTGTGTAGAATGGCTCTATTTTATGGTGTGTTAAAAAAAATTTGAATTTGGAGCCAGCCTGCAAAAAAAATTGATTAAATTACTCTCCAACCTTCTTAATGCAAATATCTTGACAGACCTGATTATTTCAGACTTGCACATGGTTTCTTGTTGATAATGGTTGCATTAGATCCCCCGAGGAAACACTTCACACATGATTACAACACTGAATACCTTTCAAAGAAAGTATTGATATTTGTAGATGACATTCAAGGCTTCTGTTTGCTAGTACTGCCTCTCTTATTTGGAGACACTTTGAATATTTAGTTATTTAACAGGACATAAGACCACTTGGCACAAAATGAAGAGAATATTTTTCACCTCAGCTGACAAAAAAAATTTCCTAAACTTACTATTAGGCTTCACTTTTTTGTAATACAATTAATTGTGTACTTAATCCATTAATCCCATAGGATTAGGTAAAGTCATCTGTGCAGGCAGACAATAGATCGGTGGCAGACTCCACCGGATTTCATGAGCAGCAAACATTTGCTGTGTCTCATTCTAGCTGGATGAAACAACTGAGATCATTAGTTGGCCAGATATGGAGCAAGAGGACTGTCTACCACATTGGCTTGCTGCTAAATGTGGATGGAGGCTTTGATAAATGGAAGGAATTAAAGCTGTATAACGATTTACACATCCAGAGCCTATGCATTGTCTAGCAGCCTCAGGAAAAATATGTGCTGTCAAAAAAAGAGCTCTTTAGATGCAGGCTTGACATTTTGTAAAGTCTCATACAGGAATTTTTAAACCAAAGCACCCGATAACTTTGAGCAGCAACTCAGAAATGTGCAATTTTATAATATAACACAACTAGAGCAAATAAATTCAATATGAAAGGTATAAAGAAGTATGAGAAAACATAACTCAGTGTCATTACCAGATATGTGAAAAAAGCATTAGTTTATGCAGAAAAACAAACAAGACAGTTATATATATATATGTATATATATATAGTTTTATCACTATAACTGCAATACTAATTGAGCAGTATTAGTGAATGTCCTTTTCTAAAGTTTGTAGGATATAGTATACCTCATAATATGTTTGCATAATTATAATGCAACTGGAGACTTTACGTCTTTCACTGTGATGCCAATCTTTTAGTTTTTTAGGCTTTCCTTTGTCTCTGTTTGTTATTGACAGATTCACTTTCTCTCAACATTGAAGATGTCAATCAATCAAACTTTATTTGTATAGAACTCCACACAATTTTGCAACACAAAGTGCTTTAGAACATTAAAACAAAAGCACAGAAACAATTAAGAAGAAAAATGCATAAAAACACCAACGCACACATACACGTACTAATAATATCAATAAAAGAGCAAGAATGGAGGATGTGCCATCTTTAGTCTTTAAGAAAACAGTAGACAGAGGTCTAAAATACACAAAACCCATAACTGAATAATTACATAAATAAAAAGGTACATTCCAACACTAGGGTATGAGTAATTAACTATATAAGTGAATAATTTATATAATAAATAAATACATGTATTTAAAATAGATGGATGAATGAATGAAAATTTAAAGCTAAATTAAAGAGACAGGTCTTGACTCACCTTTTAAAATCGCCCAGACCGTATATTGGTGTTGCAGAAATTTCTGGAAAAATGTTAAGCAATCCCTCAAAAATACATATATTTTTAAAGTCTCTTTACTGGAAGATTACTTTGCTTTGTACGTCTCATTTAAATATGTCTTCCTTTTTTCTTAAGTGCATGTTCACTGAAAACTGATTATTCCAGAATGTAGTACATAGTGTGCACACTATGAACTACATTCTGGAATAATGTGAGCAGTTGTAAAGTCCGTTACAAGAAATGCATGGATAGTCCACTACAACCAGGAAAATTTTCACTATTTAATTTCACATATAAAATTCCATTTTGCAATGCACCACTACCACAGGAGCCATGCAGAACAGTCATGTAACTGGCTTCTATTTGTACAGTAACATAGTTTTTTGTACCACTGTCTACTACATACTAAAACAGCAGCACATACTGTATGGTTTGTTTGTAGTACACAGTTTTGAAAACAGCAATAGTTCATCCAGTTATTCATTAGTCTTCTTTTTATGTCAAAGTTTAATTTTACAAAAATCTATTGCTTGGAGATCAAGCAATAGATTTCACTCACTTAATAGCAAAATGTACCTTTTTTCCACAAAATTTTTAGAATTGTATTCTAAATAAGGTGCCTGTAAATGGATTGCCAGTATTACCAGAAACGTACAGGAGAGACTGGTGGAGGTTGAGAAATAACAACTGCTACTAATAGCTAAAGTTCTGTGGTTTTGAGGTTTAATTATTATTTTTGCCTCTGCAGTCTGGCCAATACAGCCTGTCAAGCAAAAATAATAATCAAAACAATCATCCTGTAACCTTGAGGATGTGTAACTATGCACAAAAAATAAGATCAGCTCACATTCACTATTTATGGCTCAGTTTCCCTCTTCATAAAGGTGTGCTGATAAGATATTTGACTAACACAATCAGTGCTGGAAAGAGGCAAACAACACCATTAACTTAACAAGGACACCACATGTGCTGTTAGCCTGTGCTAAGAGTCCAAAAAAATACTCCGCTTAAAATTACATATTTGAAGTAAAACTCTTCACCTGTGGATTTGTCATGAACTGTTTCAGATACTGATCCTGATCCATCTTTTCATGTGAGTTTAGTCACCAATCCAGATTTGTGTAGCCCCAGGTTAGTGAAGCAGTCGGACACAAAATGATGTGTCCACACCATGAGGTTTTTGCCCACTGTAGCCAGGACTTTTCCTTTCAAAAGTAAGTTAATCCACCGGGATCTTTGGTCGTCTGTTGATGGCAGGGAGTGCAGCTTTATTTGTTAGCTTCTTCGGCCAACAGCTGAGAACGTCCAATGACTTCATTCCAGTTTTAAGCATGACAAGTCTTTCAACTTCTGCTCAAAAAGACAACAATATGGTGAGTATTCAGAGTTGCTGGGCCCTGTGCAGTCAGACCTCTGCTGTCTAACTAAGTGAATTCTGTCGTGGAACATTATTGGTTATTTAAATAAAGTCCTGGTGCGACATAGAAACAAGATCTGAATAGCTCAATTTCTACCATTTGTCCTATTAGCCCAGCCTGCATGGTTTAATAAGATATTTTATGGCCTGTAAAACACCACAGATACTAAACTTTAAAATCTCCAGGCCTTAAAAAACATGTTTTTTTTTATCTCTCCACTTTAAAGCCTGTTTGTAGAAGTTGACCTTTCACAATGTTCTTCTGCACTCTGAGATGTAACGGGAATGCTGATTTTCTTTGGAGTCTGAAGCTTTGCTGGTCTGTTTTCCAAGCAGGATTGAACAAGTGGTGACTTTATTTCTGGCCAGCGTACTCACTGGTGAAAGTGTAGACCTTTTGTTCTAGGGCTTCTAATTGCTGTTGCAAGTGTTTCAGCTGTTTCAGCCTTTTTTTAAGTTACCAATCTTTTGTATCCTGTTCCATCTCTGTAAGGTCTCACAATGAGATTTTCCATTTCCTGTGGTAATTATTTTTTACACGGAGCCATAATCCAGAAATGAAGAGAGACTCAGCTTATTGGTTGAAAACTAAAAAACTTCATGTGGCAGCTGTTTCCAGAAGTTAGAAATTCAGTAATTACAAGGGACCAATGTCAATTCAGCCCCTTCGCCCTACCCTTCTATTTCAGGCACAGTGCACAACCATGTGTAGCAGGTGGACCTTTTTTTTTTTTCACCTGGAGTGATAGTCCATTTTCCATTTAAAGACTTCCACCTCTAACCCTTGAAGCTTGATGCTGAGAGTCCAATATCCATTTTAGGAAATGGCACACATATAGCATGCTGTTAACCTTGTCTAGTTTCTGCAAAGCTCTTTACAATGTGGTTGTCATTTACTCACTCGTATAACACTTCTTATTATTTCATAAAATGCTTCATATATACCTCATGTAGCACTTTGCTTTCACAGTCAGATCCCAACATTCATTAACTTGCCCAAGGACGTGTGTTCAGTGCCATTTTATTAACAGGTTAATACAGGTGGGCTAAATGAACTCACAGATGCATTATATGACCAGACTTATGTCAGAGTGATCACTTTGTCAATGATCATAGCCTCTTTTGCAATGTAGAAGTTTTGAATTTTTGAGATGTACTTTCCCATCTCTGGAAACTTATGACGTATTTTATCCATAAGTGTGATGTGCACTTCAACTTAAGCAAGTCTCAAAAACAGCTACCAAAAATAAACCATGTTTTAGTTATTCATTTGGCTTCACAGCTGTTCCTGACATTTTTATTTTTATTTCATAGGCTGAATATAAGACATGACAAGGCCGCTATGTCCTCCAACATAGCACTTTTCATAGGAGACACAAGATGATGAAAGAATTAAAAGAAAATCAGATCCTCAGTGAATGTATTAATTAAATTATTTAGTCAATTTAATCACTACACCTAGAAAATACTATATATAAATTGTCAATTTAATGTGTGATTTTGAAACTTTTTATATTATATTGATTAGCCCTAACCATCTTATTCTAGGGAATGGTGTAAAAGAAATTCCCAGATTTTCTCCCCAGATAATTATTTTTTGATTACCACAACATTTTTGACAGTTTTTTTTTTTTTCTTTCATGTTGGCCAAAACTTTTCCAATGCTCTTAGGCTTATTTTTTTGCATTCAAATGACAGACTGCACTAATTAAAATCTTGTCCTTGATCTCAACAAATGCTTACAGAATGAAACCTAATGTAACTGTAACCAAGGACATGGTCATCACATTTGATTAGTTATGATACGATAACATAGAAGAATAGAAAAAGTAATTATTACTTAGAAGAGTCAAATGAATGAAATAAGGTAAAGAGTATCATATTTTTCTCTGGAAAAACTTGGAGTAGAATAAATTGAAGTAAATTAGAAATACCATTATACTTTTAGTTTAAAATTGCATTTAACTGAATATGAATGTTAAGGTTCATAATTGCATCCTTCATACTCTCACCATGAGCCAACTCGAAGTACAAGCTTACATCACAACAACCTCAGCATTAGAAATTCAAGCCTTGTTAGAACATAATCCCAAAGAACATTAACTGTGTTGTGGTTGGGGTGGATAAATCTCTATACTTCAATAGGAAGGCTGAAGAGGATATGACCAGTGCTGCCCTATTGATTTTCTGATTCCAACAGAGCAAAAGCAGTAAAAGGGAGTCCTTTTACCTTTTGAGATGTTATGTAAACAGAGTACTTTTCCTCATAAAGTTTGTCCTTTCCTTCTTAAAAGGGTAATGCCCTGGGGAGTGTACCTATAGCAGTGATGAGTTTAACCACCTGGCACCATCATGTGAACAATTAACTCCTTTCCTATCCCTGTAAGGAGACACGAGGGAAAGCTTGTTCTTTGGACACGTACTGTGGGCTTTGTTCTAAGTGCTGCTTTGTGTGCCAGCATATCCAGTTTCTCTGCTGTTCTGCAGCCCTATGTGTAATGTGTCTGGCAATGTTATCAAGAGGGCTCCAGATCTCTATCCACCCTACTAAAGTGGCTTTCAAACTTTTCTAGGAGCCCTTTTGTTTGCTGGCCTACAGTAATTTAATGGAGTACTGTGCAGGTTTATCCTATTTTCAGGCTACTAGTAATCTGTTATAGCGTTTTATTCAGCTCGCTACACATTACACAGACCATTGAGGGCTTCAGAAGCATAAAATAGACAACATTTTGGTGTAAGCTTATTTACAGTGATTTCCTAACCCAGTTTAATCGCGCTTTGAGTCATTCTTTGGGGTCTCTAGTCAGGGGTTTCTAGCATGTTAATTTTGCATGCAGCATCTGAGCAGCGCTAACTGACCGTGGTACATTAGTTATAATTTCATATTGCACACAGGTGATGACACTGGTCATCACCAAACGGCAATAGAGCCTTCAGATGCCCTGCAGGAGGATCATTTAGAAGGAAATAAAGGAAATTTACAGAAAGATGGACATCAGCCGTTTACTGCTTGATGAAGTACCACAAATGTATCCAAGCATTCACACACCTAATCTCTCTGCACTGTAAGCTTGACTGGCCACATTTCTTCTCTGTATGGCATCTCCCCATAATCATCTTATGCTCTTGGACTCTCTCTCATACAAATACAAATGTGCATCCAGAGTGGTCTGAAAGATAGGAGAATCACAGCTGATGGAAAGACAAAATGAGGGGGAGAGAATGAGCTTAGTCTTCCAGTCCATTTCTGCAGAGACAAAGCAAACTCAGAGAGTGAAAATCATCTTATCAGAGCGATAGCAGACAAATAAAGGGAGACTGTCGAGAAATTGTCCCGTTGGTATTCTATCCATGACTTGCTGTATCTTGTCACAATAAAAGTGAGGGAATGCAAGCAGAGGCTTGAACAGTTGGAGCCAGAAAGACCGTAGGAGCTGTTGATCTTTTTAGCCTGCTTACTTCATGCCACTACAGTGCATCCCCTCCTCTGAAATGACTGTATTTGAAATCAGCTTTATAGAGTATGGAGGCACTGCCGAGCTCTGTGTGTTCAGACCCAGAAAGAGAAGACTTCACAGATGAATTGTGATTGCTTACATACACAGCTACACACCAAGCATTAATCACAGGCAATGGTTTCTTTCCAGAAGTAAAAGAAAAAAAAGTAGGATCAGAGACAGGTGAAGATCCAAAGTGAAAGAGGGCAAGACGGAATAAGAATAGAAAACAAACTATATGTGGCACCTGGGGAAAGTGATGTTTCTTTTGCCTGTAGTTTAGGATGAAAGAACACTTTATTTTGCCTTTTAAAAAGAGGAGTGTAGTGGTAAGATTGAGTGCTTTTGAAGAGGGGGTTTGCTTGGTATTTTAATGCAAAACACTGCTCCACCAAAACCTGTTTGAGACAGCAGGGAGTATCTCTAGTGGCACTGATGGGGAGTGCCTGCGAAGCTGCCTGTTGATCAATGTAAACCCTACACCTGCTCATGACTCTGTCACTGTTCCCCACTGCTTTATATGCACATTAGCATACTGTTGAACACATGCTGAATATATGCACCATTATGGGCTGTAATATATCATGTGTCTTACTGTATTGATTATTCGCTCAGTGGTGAAAGAGAGGAACATGCTTACTGTGTGTGGAAAACTCATCTGCATTAATTTATCCTCACATCTATTTTACTGATTAACACTGAAAGAACTAAGAGATTAGATTAAACAACACTTACACAGACATTTAAAAAAAAAAAACCCCAGGAGATGAATGGCAAAATAAGCAGGAATGTCACGCCAAAGACACCTTTAGATGACAAATTTGCATGCCTTACCACTTCTCTTTGTTTGATATAGACCTTTGCTGCTTTTTGCTGAAATTGACCGTCATGGCAGAAGTGATTTGTAATTAATGGTGGTTTTGTAACCCATGAAGATATATTCCCGAACCATGAAGAGACTAATCGATAGCTCAGCCTGTGGCCAGTTTTGTGTGGTTGTGCTTTGTCTAACTACAGCAGAAGCCAGGCATTCCTCACAAGTGGCCATATATGCACATGCACTCCCACAAAGACTGATGATGGCAAAAATATAAAAGCTTTGTTCACTTTGCTAAATTAGACAGAGAAATACAGTCATCCAGACTGCCTTGTGTTGAAAAAAATTTTATTCTTTAATCGTTTTCTAACCAGGAATGCAGTCACAGCAACAAATATTCCAAAAAGAGGATTTGTACGTCTAAGACCAGGCAGAAGTGATTTTTTTCTTTTTTTTTCAGAAAAAATAAGTCCACAAGAGGTTCTTGAAAGTAGGAAGATGTCCCTTTGCTCTTTGAACATTTGGCAGCTCATTTCAAAATAATGGAAGCACAAATAGGTCTCAGTTTGGACAGAAACTGTCTTGCAGGACAGAATCAGAGAAAATTCCTGTAAGGAAGGCTTTTGTCTGGAAGGAGCGTAAACCTGCGTGGTTCACAAAGCCAGACAAGTGAAAAGTGAATACAATGCATTTAGAATCTGACTGGTTCAGAGTTAAATTTAGTGCAATTTAAAAAAAAATATGTATATATATTGGACTTTAAATGAGTAGCCCTTTTAACCCCTTAATAATCACGCCCACCATCTGTTAAATTACTTTTAACTGGGTTTGTGAATATTTGAATATTTGTCTGATACTGGGAATTTCTAACACCCTGTTCAGCGAAATAGCCTCAGGCAGCCCTCAGTATTATAGTTTTATCAAAGCCTAAATGACCATCCATATTTATTTTCACATTCTTCATGAATCTTTTTAACTTCAGTTTATTCTCAGGCTTCTCCTCTAAAATGACATGTGCACACTGCAAAGTGGGTCCTTGTTTCAAAGGGGTTTAAGGATACAATATAAACAGACAATACAATCATAATTTTATAGAAAAACCAGTACTGATCAGACCTCATATGTAAGATATATACAAAATCAAACCACACAATATTCAAAATAAAAAACTCTACAAAAGTAAAAAGTTAAAATTTAGTTTGACCTCCCTTAGAACCACGCACAAATTTAACTCTTTGTAAGGAGACTGGTCCATACAAATATTCCAAGCTATTTCAATTAACATTCTATTGCAAACCGGTGCTATAAATTTAAATTAAATTGAACTGAACTGAATTGAGCTGAACAAACAATGAGATGTGGGTTGCCTGAGAATTTTGCACAACACTATAGATTCAGTTTTTACCAGTGCTTGAGGAGTGTGGCTGTATATACTATTTATGTTTAATAGTAACAGAAGTATTAATAGAAATTCAGTTCAGGTGGAACCCTTTAAAAGCAAATAAAGTGATATTAAGTGCATACCTTTGATCTTACTGTGTAATGCGATGCCACACATGAAACCATCAGACAACACAAGAGAAGTGAATAACAAAAACCTATTTTAAAAAAAAAAAAGAAAAAGACAGTTTATTTAATAGACCAAAAAACAAGGCCATTAAATGTGGTTTACTGAACAGCAAATCTCTCTTGTCAAAATCTCTGTAAGTAAATTATTTCATTTTGTGATTGTAATATTGGTTTATTATGTCTTACAAAAACCAGGCTGCAGAAGTACAATCATGTCACTATTAATGAGTCAATGCAACCAAGCTGCTGGAATTTTCACACTCCACTAAAGTCTATTAATCAGCCCAAGAGCAAGCTTTATTAACAGCTCCTTTGAGTGTCTGACTCCCAGTGTCTCCCACTCAATTTAGAAATCACAGGAGCCAGTCCTTTTCATTGTGGTACATCGGTCACATGGTCCTTATTTGGAATTCTCTGAACTTTTTGAAACACAGTGCCTCACTGTGTGTGTCTATGAATGCCCCAAAGCCAAAATAACTGAATATTTTTGGTGTGCCTCTGTCCCATAGACTGTATAAAACAAAGGAGGAAGCATAAGGTCATGTGACCCATAGATTTCTGAAGAGCTGTTTTGGAGCCTCTTTTTCTTCGTACGGGGAGCAGTTCCATCAGCATACACCCGCCAAAATATCTCCAGAGCTCCCAGCAGATGTTTACAGCAGAATATATAATTTAAAATGTCGACTCTGTGGCAAAATAAAATTTTAACTGTCATGTTTAGCTGACAGGAATATACAGTCATTAACCACTTAATTGGGTACACCTGGTATACCCAATAAAGTGGTAACTGTGTATATAAAGTATTCAGTGAGAGTATTTAGATCATATTAGATTATGTTCAATCAGA
>JAOWBL010000021.1:11776291-11796496 GCA_028564865.1 Zenarchopterus dispar | reverse complement strand
ATTACTGAGACCACCCCGCTATTAAGACCACTTCTCTTAAGACCGCCAAGTGGTCTTATTAGCGGGGTTTTACTGTAGATGTTGGGGCGTAATTTTAGAATTACTCTAGGTCCAAAGGTAATTTTAGTCCAGTGTGAATAGTGCAATATTGTAAAACAGGCAATCCTTAAACCAACATCTGAGAGTTAAAAAACAACAACAAAAATTTCCCTCATGGGATTTATAAAGTTCTTTTCTATCTAAAACAACCTCTATTATTAGATAACGAGGAGTGTAAACTTTTGTTAGAGACCAAAATGACGATGACTCAAAACACTTTTGACTTAAAACAGAATGTGTTTGCAACAAAATGCCAATTATTGTTGGGACTTGGGCCAACTGACCTATGTCAAAATAAATAGCTATTTTAAATCTCTGGGAAGAATCAAAAATGTCATTCCACTTAAGTGATGATGTGGTTAGGATCACTTTAGACAAACCAAGGTAATTTGAACTTACATATTTATAATAATAAAAAAGGCTGTTGTTATTACTCTGTCATAAAAACTGTGAGACATTAAATCTTACTTACAAGAATAAATGTAGCCTACCTAAATTGACTTTATAATTACGTAAATCCATTTGAAATTGTGACTAAATATGAAAAGTTAAGTCTTTTTTAGAAGTATTTTGTTTTTGCTGTGTTTTTTTTCTCCGTCAGCCTAACAAATCTTTTTTTTTTCATTATTTTATACAACTAAATTTATTTATTAAAGTAAAGTAAAGTTAATGGTGCTGGTACCAGTAGCAAATACAACTAAAATCTATGTAGGGTATAAAAACTTAAAATTCTATATAAAAACTTAAAAAGTCTGCCAAAAAAAAGAAAGAAAACAACCAGAAGCTGAAGTCAAATTTTGTCTTTATTTAATACATTTAATTCATGTACAAAAACTAAAAAAGTCCATTGAAGTAACTTCTCAATAGGAAGATTGCATTGCTGTGTCTAAATACAACAGTTTAAGATATACGCAGAACTTCAATATAACATTTTACTTGTAAAATGTAAATGTAAAATGAATCACCAGTGAAAGTTTTCTGCAATCTCCCAAAACAGTTTACCTGTTATTTAGTGTATATAGAAGCATAAAATAAAGAAATACTCTGTGAAATGTGAACAAGTGGAATATTGTGAATCATCCATCATCCATTTGCTTGGAAATGCAATTCATTATGGTAAAAACAGACATGAGACAAGTTGCAGTGAAATGCACTCTAAAAATTGTGTTATTGCTGGACTCTGACAACCATCCAATGAAATGCTAATATTTCATCTCAGTCATACAGTTAAACTTGTGACAGTAAAATAAAATCAAGCATTCAATCAAATTTGAAAACAAGATTGACCGTCACACTTTTAAATGGTGAGGCAAGGAAAAGACAATGCAATCAATCAATCAAATAAATAAAGTTGCCAACAAATCAGTTCACATCAGGCCTTTCTGGCTCTCCCCAGCTCTCTCCTCCATCAACAGTGGCAGTGAAAAAACACATGCCTAAGAAATAGAGTCATGCTACACACAGAAGTTGAAAAAAATCCCTGCTTGAAAGAGTCTATGGGGTATTAAGCTCTGAAATGGACCATACTGTATTTTTATATTATCAAAAAAAAAAAAAAAGTTCAGTAAATGCCTTCTTTATGAGAAAAATTCAAATATAACTATCATTCTCCAAGGTGCAAAGACTAAAGGAGATACAAAAAAAATGTTTCAAAGTGACCTGGCATCTATTCTGGCCCTCAGGGACCCTGCGATAAAGCACTAAAGTAATCTTCTTCAGTGGGTACTCATGAAACAAAGAACATTTGGGTCTCTGTGATTGCATTTTCCACCAGCTGAAATGATATATTAATGCAGTGGCCACAAATGTAGTCTTTTTAACACAATTTCCCTCCATGACTTACAGCTCTTTCATCTGTTTCCATAAATATCCCTTCTGTATAAATTCATAAATGTGTCATACCCTTGCAATACAATAAAATGCACCATATTTCACACACAGCAAAGATTAAAAAAAGAAGTGGGAAAAAGAGGAAAAAGCGAATTTGCTTTCACAGTAACTTCTTCTGCTGTCCCATCTTTGAAGTGCAGTAACTGATAGTTAACAAAATGGGGCAGTTCAAAGAAAAGCAAATTTAAATCAAGTAAAGCAAATGTTAACCAATGAGAACTAACAATTACTGTACACAATTTGGAAAATTGCTCCTTTCAAGTGCAATACATTTAGTTTCCAACAATTAAGATACTTGTATTCAAATTAAATATCAGAGGGAAAAACACTCATAATAATCAATCTTATTCTAAGCACTAATCAATGTAAAAATAAAAAAATATAAGAATAGAGGTAACTGACAGATAAGACAACACTCTTAAAAATTAATTAAATGTTAATGGGTAGCAAAAGGAAAAAATTTAAAATACAATGGGTTCTAGAGACATATCCTCATCCTCCTGAATCTCTACTGGGTTGATAGAAGCTTGAAAAGCTTTGGCAGAGTCCTTGTGAGCCTCCATGAACTTCTGTAAGTACTTGGAGGTGTAGAGCCAGTGGTGCTTCAGCACGTCCTCTAGCTCAAAGGCCTTTGATTGACGTGCATTCATCTTCCTGAAGCGTCTGAACAGTTTGTTTGCTGATTCGTTTCCCTCGCTGGCCCAGGCTCCAATAGATCCATCTCTCTCTATGATCTCAGGCACATGAGCCAGGGTCTTGTGGAGATAATTGGTTATCTTTCCATTGTACCTATATTTGAAGGCAGAGGAAAGAAGGTCAGCAAAACGCTGTGAGTTAAAGCTGTAGCCACACAGCTGCGCAGGACACTCCTTGGCCGGGCAGGTGGCACGCCACACAGGCTTCATCTCGAGGTAGAGTTTCATAAGCTCTTTCAGGATTTCTCTCCTCTCCTCTGAGGGCACCAGCTCACACACAACCTCCACAGCCTCCAGGGTCATTAGCCTGCGGGCATAATTCCCATTCATCCTCATCACTGGTTTAAGCTTCATCTTCTTCCTCAGCTGTTTATCCAAGGCTGCCCTCCAGCTACGTCGCTCTTCACGGCTGGGGTTCACTTTTTTGTACACTTCACCAATCTCGTCCTGGAATATTTTGTAGAATTCAACAGCATTTCCAATGTCACAGTGTAATGCATCTAGCGTGGGCTGCGTCTCCATGAAAGGCTTGGCAGAGACTCCTTTGACTCTGTCTCGCAGCTCTTCCACAGACTCAGAAAACGGGTTGGTTCTCCATATTTCATAACGTTCTAGATTCTCATCATGGCTGCGGGTGATGGAATGTAACACCATGTTTTGAGCAGCCTCCGCTCGGGTAGAGTCGCACAGAGTGCAGACGTATGTTGACCCGGAGGCCTCCAGGCCCTCCATCTCACGCACCATCTTTTCATCATATCCTGTACCCCTGAAGTGGAAGCGAAACGAGCGAGGCAAGCCTCCTATGGATAGGATTAACCGGCTCTCTTTCATTGCATTACGCTCTGCAACTATAGGCCCCAGGACTGCTGTGAGTGTCTCGTGGTCTGACTCGTCTACAAACATGAGGCAAAGCGGTTTACAAGACAGCTCTGAGTTTGGCTTTGGTTCAGTGAAAACTGTAACCGCTTCATCGTCACCTTCTCCCTGGACAGAGATAGACATAACAGTGAAAGAGAAGCGGACAGCTTTCTCAGGAACAGCTGGTCCTCCGCCATGCTTCTCGCTGACATCCCCCATGCCATCACAGCATTCCTTGATCATGACGTTAAAGCCTGAAGTGCAAGAGCTGTCTTCCATCCCATTCTGTGTCAGCCCCTCCATGATGTCCTCCTCCAGATCCTTTAATGCTGCCACCAGCGCAACATCATAGCGAAACCGACGACTGATAGTGTCAGCTGGGGAGTCATCCACTGAGAACCCCCATCCAGAAAGCCCATTAATAATGCCAACATTGTAAGATGTAGACACATTCTTGAGAGCTGGCTGCCATTCAAACTGGTGAAACCCGGGGAGGAGCTCTTTCTCGGCAGCCCTGAGTGTGTGCAAGGGCTGAAAAATCTGGCGGCCACTTGTGGCTTTGACAGTCCGATACATCTTATGATATTGGCTGCAGCTTAGGAAAGTGTTGACCCGAATTGCCAAACACACAGCAGGACTCAATCCAAAGCCTCTCCCTGCAGAGACAGAAAATGAAAAGAGAAAAAGTTTCAGAAATAAATAGAAAAATGTGAGATAGAGCATAAAGGAAAGTAAGAGGATAGCATTAACACGTGGAAAGAATCACTTCACACCAAACCACAGAAGCCCATTTCCCATGCTTCAAAACTAAATGCTAAGTGTAACATTTCCTCATTTAATTTCCCACACTTGGAGTGATGTCAACAGTGACACAGAAAGAATTGCAAATGTAATGCTCAAATATGAATGTATCATTGTCAAAAGCCCACAAACCCATGATTACAAAATCTAATATTTCCTAATTTTCAAATGTTTGAAGGGGATGTGGGGTAAATCAGTGAAGCTGGCAGAAGTGATGTATTGGCTACAGATGAAAACAGACACCAGCTGGCTTCTATTCCCAAGAGAAGAGGATGGTGCTGTCTGTGTAATTTGCAGATACAAGGGCTGCTTATGTTGTTTTGATTCTAAGAGCCCCTTCACAAGACTTGTTATTGTGCATTAAAGGGAGTGTAAGAACGAAAGACTGACAGACAAGGCGAGTGAAAATTGGAGAGATTCATGGAGGGGTTGGCTGTGTGAGATGGACAATAACGCAATGTTTTTCATTTCAAACCCCTAGAACATTTTCATGTCTCCCCTCAGCAGTGAACTTTTCAACTAATCTTTATTCATGAGATGACTATGTTCCTCAGAAGTGGGTGGAAATATTAATAAGCAACATTATCATAATTAACATATGTTTGTGTATCTTTTTTCTGGCTGCCTTGGCTGATCAGAAGGCTTAAAATAGCTTCTTACCTTGCATTATGGCCTCAAGCTCATCTGCCTGCCGATGTTCATTCGCTGATCTCAGTGCAAGTAGAAACAGTGTCAAACACACAGACTTCACATCACCGCCTTCCTCTTTTTCTGCAAACACCTTGACCTGGTTCTTCAGATCCTTCAGTCGATGCTTCTGGGCCCGGCGGGTTAGCGAGAGCAAGTGCTGACGGGGTCTTCCTCCTTTGTTTGTAAGCAGGTAGTTGTCAAAATCTGAGGGGTGTTGGTTTTCATTTTTCTCCAACTCATGGCTGAGACAGTGAGCCTTAAAAGAGTCTAGCCTTACATGCTCACCACAACCATCAGAGGGGCAGAGCAGAAGCAGGGAATACAGAGCTGATAAATATGTTTTGGCTGGAGAGACGAGGTCATCAGGAGAACAGGAAAAGTTGCAGGCAGGGCAATGAGGACCCAGAACGTGGGTAATTTTCACAATACAGTTGCGGCAAAAGAGGTGGCCACAGGGGGACTGAACTGGATCGGAGAGCAGGTGGTCACACACCAGACAGGTGAAAGCAGCAATGAAGTCAACAGGGAGCTTCTCGGAGATCAGCTTTGTACTTAGGTGCTCTCTTTGGCAATGTGTGATATTCCTCACCCACTGCTCCCTCTGGATGCTGGCTTTCCTCCAGGATCTCTGTATAGGACCATGACGCTCTCCGAACGATCTCAGATTTCTTCGGTCACCAAGAACAATGCTGTCACCATGGTCCCACCTGGTTCTCTTTGTAAGACTCTGGGCTCTAGGAATGCTTTTCCTCCTTTTCCTTCCAGTCCTTTGGAATGAGGTTTTCCTTGGAGAGCAGAGGTAGCAGTTGGACGAGTGGGATTTCCATTCAGGGACTTTTGTTCTGGTGAAGCTGCAGACACCCCCTCCTCGTATGGCAACCATCCAGCAGCGATGGCAGAAGAACAGTGGGTGGATAGATTCTACGTCATCTTTCACATCCACTTTGAAGACATTCAGAATGACCTCTGTCCAACTTGTAAACTTGCAGCCCATTTTACGCAGCGCGCATTTGGTTGCCTCATCCAGATTTCCATGGACATCGTGCACTGGTCCTTTCACTTTCCTTAGGGCTATTCCACAGAGACGGCACAAGCACCTTCAGCAGAAGAAAAACCACATTGTCAGATACTCAAAAGGAAAAGAATATAAATGAATGACATGCATATAGTTGTGACAAGCAATCACCTCAGGTGGTTCATATGGGTGTCCATTTCTTGCAGCTTCATATCCACTCTCCTGCCAGGACCCTCCACATTTTCTTTGCTTTTTCCTCCAAAGCACAGTTTCATAACACTTGCTGCACCCACACCATGATCTAAATCTATACTCAGAGCCACAGAAGGTGAAATCTCAAATGAGGGTCTTATCTCAGATTGTGTCTCACTGGGCAAAGGGGCCTTCTCCATGGACTTCACCCTGAAGAGCTTAAACTTCCACTGAGAAAACTTAGAGTGGGGATGGTGGAGCTCAGCAGGCATGGAGGATCTGGGACCATCTGTCTCCAGGCTTTCTGCCGCCATGATGAAAATTAGATTCCACTCCCTAGAGAGGAGAGGAAAGGAAAGGAGAAGAGAAAAGAGGGTCATTTGATGGACTGCAAAAAAAATCAAAGTAATTCCTGCTCTCCTTGAGATAATGGATATCCAGAGAACACTTGAAGGCTAAAATCCCACATGAGGATTGGAATTTAGTGTGTTCCCTGTCTTGAACCAGTGACACAGTCTAAAAGCTGTACTCCTATTGAATTTACACATCAAAATCCCAAATCTCACTGAAAAGTGACAGTGTCCTGACCTAGATTGATGTTTTAACCCATAAGTGGCATTTAGATCTTGTATAAAATGCATGAGGCATTGCAATGAAAGATCAATATAGCACCAAAACCTTCACTTCTCTAGTCTTCAAACCCATCACTTTTGGAGCTGCCCCCCCCTCTCTCTCTCTCTCTTTGACAGAGCATGTTTTCTAAATCGAGTCTTATTCCTTCAAGACTGTCAATCATTTATATTAGTCATTTTCTTGGCTGGTGAGAAAACTGCAGCCCTGGGAGCTTCCATCTAGCATTTTAAATGTGAGAGGAAGAAAATCAGGGAAACAGCAAACCTCTCTCATAATGCGTAGATATTGAACAAAGAGAAAGGGAAAATAAAATAAAATTTTAAAAACCATCATGTTAAATTGACATCATGTAGGCTTATTTCATAAACAACATTGTTCAATTCAGAAGTTGTATTTCAGCAGCTAAGTACTCTTCTGACACAGCACAGGTAAAATCAAAGCCACAACTTCACTCATGAACCATATTTTATCTTCTCGTGTATAATCTTCATTCCATTACCAGCTCTGACAATAAAGCAAAAAGTCTCAGAAATTGTTATAACCATTTTAGAGGCTTACCATTTCGCACCCATAGTACACACACTGAAGAGTCTTCTCTCTATCCATCTTTTAGTGATTTCACTGGGATTTTTCCCCCTTAAGGTCTTCAGTTTGTCAGTTTTCTTCCAATTCCTGGCTCTATGTCTTTTTCACATGTTGAACCCTCATCAGAGACACACAGCTGAGCCTGTGTGCATGTGTATCAGCTGGGCTCTTACCTTGTTTTTCAGTCTCAGCTGGCATCAACTCCCTTGGGGGGCCTTTCCGCATGGGAGCACAAGGGAAGCCCTGGAGCCAGGCCCCTGCTCACCACGCTCACTAAAGATGCTTGACAGTCTGTCGCAGCTTGGAGCTTCTCTCGCCAGAAGTTGTGGTTTCAGACATTGGGAATGCGCCATTGTGTGTTATATTTATACCCCAGCTAGGATGCAGTCCCAACAGTCAACTTTTACCACCTGACACAAGCAGCTGACAAAAAAAAAAAACAAGGTCGACCCCAAAGAGCAGTTGCAACAGTTGCATGTGGAGAATCCAGCAGTAAACCCCAAGCAAACAACTTTATACCACAACACATTGATCCTGGGCTCCTCGTATCCACCTGCAGCCTCGACTCATCCAGGTGGCCTCACACAGACTGAAGTACTGTTAAGCCCCTGAAAAACCAAACAGTGCAGAGACACGACACTTCACAAGTCTTAAAAGAAAGAAACTGAGCACTTACATATAATTTTAAGGGTGAAATAAATTACTGCAATATAATAGGAGCTGAAGTTATAATAATGACTCATATTGTTATTGCTGTCATTCTGTTCTGCTGTAAATTAAAATGACAAAGGAAGCCACACAAGTGACTCATATTAGGTTGAATGCCAAATTGTGTGCCTGAGTGTGCTTTTGGCATGTAAGCATTCGCTTGGAAGTTACAATTTTAATAAATTAAGAGCAACATTACAGACATTTATTCTTACAAACCAAAAATTAGAGTTTGTTCAAAATACTGTTTGTGTGTGTTTTAAGGAAACTGTTCTGAACTGTATGTACTTGTGTATCTCTTATTTAGCCCACTTTTTGTCCCTTCACATTTATTTCTCTCTTCATATCCTGTCTTTCACTCACCATTCACAATAAGTTTTAATTATACAGCATCATTTGATGGAACGTCTCAGCAGGTATGTGGAGTATTTGCCCAAGATCATTCTTGTCTGTAATTATCCAGGGTATTAATCTGGTGTATTCACCATGGGAGCCTGTTGCCGTGGCATTGGATTTGCCAGCCAAGTCATTAAATACACAGTCAGTGGGCACCAAACAACAGTTGGGTCTCTCCCACTCTTGTCGGCTTAACGGGGGAGCAGGATGAATACTGGCAGGATTTGCAGCTTATATTTGGTGCATATGGACGAGTGTGACCTTAGCCACAGTCACAGTTTATGTTTGTGTGTTTCTTTTTCTTTTTTTTTAAATTCCACTTTGACAGGCACATCTATTCACAAGAAACATTGAGGAGAGGATTTAGTGACAGAAAGTGCTGCTTTCAGAGCATATTCAAATCCATCAGATCCACCTGAGATCTGAGGTGTGCAACTTTTGATTCATTACAATATCCAGGAACAAGCAAATGATGGATTGTAGCAGGATGTTCCGCACCTATTTATAGTTGATATTTAGATTTATGATAGTCAAGTAGCCACATGATTCCAAGGTAAACAACTCACCAAAGTATGTGGCAGACAGAGACAGAGCTGCAGATGTCTCCCAGACAAACAAGCAGTGACCCCTGAGACCCTCATCTCTCTATGCCTGCTAATTGACTTGTTATTGATCAACTCAAAGGCAGTCTGATTTATGAGAAAGAAAACTTGTGGAGACAGCCACCTGGCATGGAGCTGAGTGTTATGAATGTGAGGAGCGGACTGCAGGTTAGGAGGACATACATACAAGAGTTTGCAATGCACCACTGAACTGACACCTTGTACTTGGAGGGGATGTTTTTCTAATATGATGAATCCAAACATGATCAAGGAGCAATATGTGTGTGTCAGAAAATGTGTACTCAAAGGAGAGATGTGTGTGAGCATTACTAGGAGGTAACTTAGAAATGGGGAGGTGGAAAGAAAAGAAGGTTGAGGAAGGCAGGCTTTGTGTGTGACTTGGTTATGATGAAGACAGCAGTGAAAGAAGTGTAAAGTAGTCCTACTAGCCATCCCTAACAAGCTTTATAGTTGTTACTTTCAGATATGCGTCTGTAAAACAAAGACACAGACAGAGAACAAAAAGGATATGTGAAGTGATATGAAAGGCAGAGAAGAGGGATCTAGCAGTGATCTTGTGTAAAGGAGTTGCACATGATAACAGGCTTAGCTCAGAATGGAGAACACAAAAGGGCTTACAGCTGATTGCAGGCTGTGACAAAGAAAGAGGGAAAGCGATCAATGCTTTCAGGCAGAACTATTAAGCCGAAGACCCAAAAGAGGTCCACTGACGGCTCAGCTCACACTGCAGCTTAAGGAAGTGTGTCAATAGCACAGAGCAAATGGACAATAAATGAATTCTTCAGCAGCGCTAGAATCTCCCTCACAACAAAGAAAATGTCAGCAATATCCACATTTAAATAGACCAACCAAAATTGCAGACTGATATTTCTAAATGTCATGAAGAATGTGAGAATCTTTGTGATTATATTCAGGGTAAGGGGGGGGCATTTCACTTGCATATTTACACAGAGTGTCATGCGGTATATTGAGCATTTTATATGCAAATTTTTAATTGCGGTTTCATAACACATTCTATCACTTCTTCAGGTTCTCCCATACTTCTCAGTAAGTGGGCTCCCATTGCCCACTCCTTCCAATCCTTCATCTGGAGACATGATTTGGTAGATTAATACTCAAAGAGGTAATCTCCAGCACAGAGTTATTCATCAAACCTACCTGCCAGAACAAACTCCTTATACCACTACTCAAATTCACCCTCATTCATCCACCCGTCTCTCTCACTCATGTCTTGTTTTCCCTCATCTCGTCCTTTTTCCTTCACTTCCAGTTTAGTTTGCAATAAACTATGTGATTATTCCAATAAGATGGCTAATTGGCTTCCTGTCCCTCTTTACCACAGGTTGGTGTGCTAACACTTGCACAGTGACAGGCAGCTGAGAGATGCTATCTCGGGGCTTTGTGTGGCCCTGTATGACTTGGCTGCATTTGTCATTGGCTCATCTTGACTGATGGAGCTGTAACGGAGAGCAGAGAGACACCACAACGTCACAGCTTCTGCAAATAACACCACACCACCACCCCACAAGCTGCTGACAGCCTGACATAACAATATCAGCTGTGTCCAGCTCTCCAAATATTCATTTTATGGGATAGTCTAGCCTTGGGATCCTCTTAGTATATTCATGGACTTGCATTTTAACTTTTTCTGTGTCTCTGCTGAGTTATTTTGGTTTTGGACCAGTCCCATTTATCTTTTTTGTTGTGGTGAGGTTATATAATGTGAACAAACAACATAAGATATTGTGTTTTATTTTTAAAGAACAGTTTTTTCTCTCTTCTTTTAAAGACAAAAATACAGTCTCAAGATACTGTACAAAGAAGTCAATAAAATGCAGAGACTTGGTGTACAAATATAGCAGCATTATGATGCTGTGTAGCCCACTGAAAGTTAGCTCAGCATCTGAGCATACGGTCCAGATGGATGTTGATCCAGTCACAATAAACTGAAAGGAATTAAATCAGATGCCTGATTCTAGACAAGAAGCAATCAAGATCAATGTATTTAATCAAATTAACAATGCACTTTAATTCTGAGTTAATTGAATGAAGATTTCCCTAAATGAAGAGTAGTATAGTCATTTATTCACTGACTTTTGTGTGTGTGGGTTTAACCATGTATTAGTTCTCTTTTCCCCAAAGTGCCTGGAGCTGGTTTACACAGAAGGTCTGCCAGCTGAGGGATTGTGTCTTGCAAACAACTACTCAAGATTTCAAATATCCACAATCCTTAAAGAGAGATGGTTTTTTTCCTGGCAAATTGCTTAAACTGTCACAGGTGGGCTGCACTCATGTACTCTTTAGGGACATCATATTATATTTTTGTGAGCTTTTCATTTCCTTTGGAAAGCTTTTGGTGTTTGTAAAACTTAAGGTAAGCTTAAAGCTCACACCAAAGGAAGACATTCTCTCTGAAAATAACACCGTGATCCTGAACAGCTTCTTCTGTAATCCAGATTTTTCTTCCTCAACTTAATATTATTATGAAAAAAGAAGTAATATTACTCAGATGACTAGATAAGACAACTTAGGAGTAAGCCTCAGATAGAAGCTAAAAATGACATGCTTGAGAGGTGATAAAAGGTGTTTCAGCAATGGACAGTTTGGGAAAAAAACATTTTTCATTTTTGAATAGTAAAGCTCTTAAACCTATTTTAGTAAACCCCCAAAATTAAATTACATGAGCATATTATGGGCTGTTAAAATGAAATGAGATCAGTTGTGAATTTTCTGAGCTAAATTTCACACTATTTGTCTCCTAACTGGGAACTCTCCCTCTCTCCTCCTCAGTCACTTTCCATCAATGTAATGAGCAAATCATGGCCACTAGGGAGAGATGTAAGGAGAAAAATTGGGCCTATTCTGTATTAAGCAGTTTGAAAAGAGCAGTGTTGTTGTCTGTCAATTTAAACCTCCAAGAGTCTCTTAACTTACAAAGAGGTCTTTTCTCATGCTAAAAATGCTTATGATTTCCTTATCTTTTACTTTTTTTTACCTAAAGAAACCATTGCATGAGTTTCCAGGACAACGGTGCCCTTTTCTGCACGAGTTGTGTCAGAACCCAGACAAGGGAACAATGGGCATGGTGGCACATGTCAATTCAAGTCTGATGTCGAGTGACTCATCTTTAACTTGTTTTATAAAGTACAGTAATTAGAATAGATGAAGGGAGGATATGCTGAGGATGCGGGGGCTAGATGGAAGCTTGTGCAGGGAGGTTGTTGTCATTTGGCAGCCAGTCCAGTTGGAGAGAGAAATGTCTCCTAGAGCCAGAGCCTTAGTGGTGGAACATTTATCAGCCAGTCATCGCAATGATTCACAGGATCCAGCGGGAAGCCATTATTTTACTAGTCCAGTCTCAGGACAACCTGCTGGTGGAGAGGATGATAATAGCTGTGGGCTTCATGGGTAAATAAACAGACATATACAGTAATTGTTTGACAATAATTGTTTGAGAAGTTCTGTTACAGAGTCAAAAGTAGCATATGCATTGCAGTACAGTGAGAAAAGGCTGAGCTATGGAGCTTAACTTAAGGGTGTAAGCCATTTGGTTACTGTTGCAGAACACAAGGATGCCTCAGGAAGGGAATGACAAACATGCGGTCCCTGTAGTTGGAGGGAAGAGTAACTGGCACTGAATACGTAAAGATCACAATAAACAGACCGACCACCTGCTCAGCAGCAGCTTTGGGACCAGGTAGATCTGATGGTATTGATACAGTTTTGCATTTGCTGGCCCACCTGTACAATCGTGTATAACAGTCTCAGCATAAGGAAATAGATTCCTAACCGAATAGGGAATAAGGGAAAGAGGCAAGGTCATCCTGTGATAGCACTATCATAACAATGAGGATAAAAAAATTCTATACTTTTATTCATTCTGCTCTCACTCTACCTTTAGTGGCCTCCCCTTTGGCTCCTGAGGGAGGTGCATCATCCAAATTCATCCCTTCTCTTTTGTGAAAGATCTACAAGACAGACAGGGAGAAAGAAAGATAGGAAACTGTTTACTTAGTCAAAATGGACAAATGAGTGTGTGTGTGAGGGGGGGTGGAGGTGTGGGTGTATTGGTGTGTGCCTTCTTTGAGCTGAGGGGGAGGCAAGCTATTTGCAGTATATGAGAGATCCACTCTGTAAAGGTCCACTTGGTTTTGATGTAAATGTCAACATGTAAGTAATTAGCACATATCATTTTATGTATGCACTGAAAGTAATTTATGGACAGAGCCACTGTGATGTCAGGCATTGGTGTGTGTTTGAAGCCTTAAATTTGGTTTTCAGCCATCTTTCTGTAACCAGAGGTGACCATATCTTTTACCTCTAAAAATAAATAAATGGTTTTCAGATGAAGCATTATCACTCAAAGAAAAAGTAGTGAAGATAAACTTATATATCTAAAATACGCATAACTTGGGTGTTTTCAAGCAATGGGCCAAAAACTTATTTGACTTAGGAAATGCACATTCACTTGGACTGAGTATCCATTAAAAAGTAAATAGAGAGGTACTTGGAAACATAACAGAATATGGGACACATTTATTTAAATACCTTATGGAAATGTCTCCAGATTGATGGACAGTAACATCCATGCTGTAACTTACTCTTTCATCTCCCTGCCTCCCTTCCTCATTCACTCACTCACACCCACTCAGTCCACATGCTATGATCATAGCACTCATGCCATGACAGCTATGATTATGTATTTGACGAAGAAGAAAACAAATTAGTTGCCAAACACCAATAACTTTATTTTATTTTGTTTTAGTTATGAGCTGTGACAAAGTAATCTTAAATCTTGTAAACTTAGCTTTGGACTGGAAGTCTCATGATCTAAAGTGGTGCTGGACCCTATGAGAGTGAATGGGTCAGAATAACTTAATGAACTCCTGCATAATCAAACCAGTCGTCTCTTCAGAGGCACATCTGATAGTATTTCAAAAAGAATGTGAAGATTTCATGAGAAAAGAAAGAAATACAGAAACTCCTGGTGTGTGGAGTCCAGCTGTTTTGTGACAGTTTTTAAAAGTGTGAGATTTGCATCTTTTACACCACATGCATCACTGATTCAGAGGCGTACTGTGCATAGGAATTTTGAAGAGAGACATCGTGCCATCTACGTGATGTTTTTCCACAGGAACAATCCCAGACCTCATTCTCTATGGCCTACAACAGCGTAGCAACTTACAACAGAGAGTGTCTGCTTGGCTGGCCTTCCTCTAGTCCCGATCTGTCTCCTACTGAAAATAATAACACACATCATGAGGAAGAGAATCAGACCGTAATCACGGATTGCTGAGCAACTATAGTCTTGTGTTCAGCAAGAATGGACACTTACTTCTTGCAAAACTGCAACAACTGGTACCCCCAGTTCCCAAATGATTTTAAAATGTAGCCTAAAGAAACAGTCATTTAACACAATAGTAAACATCTGAAACATTATTGAATGTGTTTATTGAATATTTATGAATATTTTCTGATTCCATGTTTTCAGAATTTTCACATTTCAGCATGAAAATTAGATGTTTTCTCATTAAATGTTTGCTAATGCACATGCAGTGTGGGGATTATTTTTGCAAGTCGTCATGTTGAGGACATAAACCCCAGTATCTACTGTAACTATTGACAATTACTTATATTTTCTGAGCTTAAAGTACAAATATCAATGTATTTTTGAGAAAGTCCTAATAACAGATAAAGTGATAGAGTGACCCAAGTCGTTTCAGCTATGTTTACTGAAATCCATTTAATGGATAAATCAATATGGTGTCAATGGGAGGGTTAAACTCAGTCTTGCTGTCAGTAAAGGATAAGTCAGTTGCACGGGTAATGATATGCTTTTTCTAGAAATCCAATTAGAAAAATATCAGTGTGAATTAGTGTATATGTACATATACGAATGTGATTTGGAGCCCAATCTAGGTGAAAGTCCACTGACTGCATCGAAGTCTGGCTGTCACTCACGTTTTTTTCGTCTTCCTCATCTTCTCGATTAGCTTCCTTGTGCCATTCATTGTCATTGTGAAAAGGTGTGTGACTCCCAAGTAGAGCAGAGCCCATTATCATAAATAGGCCAATAAGTAACTTCACACAATGTGTTCCCAAAGCAAGCACACTCTATATGCAAAGCAGCAAGACACTGTTATAGAAACTGGCGCCAAGTGATTATATTTGTAATTTAATTTCCTTGGTCACACCGAGATAAGAGAAGGGAGAGGCTACAGCTGGCGAAGGATGAATAGAGTGACAAGAATGTGACTACAGCTTCATTGTTGGGCTGAGATGTCCAAGACTCCACGACATGAACAAGGTTACCTGCTGGAGGATATGCCGCAGTCATTCACAGGTCTAAATTAAAAAACGCAGCAACAATGTTTGAGTTACAAGCCGTCAACACAAGCACTTCCAAATCCGTTTTTCCCTGACTCTGACTGCCTGTCTTTTTCCATGCTCACTTCTGCTAAACAAATGCAATCAGTAAAGTGGTTTAAGCGACATGTCAGTCCGAAAGACCAAATGGCTCATTGTAGATTCTCCAGGAAAGATGAACTGAGTTCCTGGAAGGAAAAAGACTGAAGGACAGAGGTTATACTCTTCCCACATCCTCATGAAACCACCCCCCATCTTTCTGCTTTTTATGAGATTGTGGGACTGCAGACCTCAAATTCCCTGAGTTTTTCATTTTCAAAAGTATCCACTTCTACTAATAACAGTACGGGAGAAGGTCGCCACACAGTGGTGGTCAACCTCTGATTTTGACTTCATCAGAGCATTCAGATCTGTAGAGAGCTAGTGGTGAGGGATGAAGAGGAGGAAGAGAGGCTCAAAGTTCATCAAAATGTGACGCTCCACGAAGCAGTGGAGAACACAGAGACAGCGTGAAACTATTTTGTGACATCTCAAATCCCCTCTCCTCCTTTGTTCTCTCCTCCTCTGATCTTGGTGTCTGTTTCTCCCCTGCTGCCTTGTCTCTCTGTGTATTTCCTCAGTGTCTTCACTTTGAAGCTAACAGCATTAACGTGCCAGGAAAGTTACAAATGTTCTGAGTGAATTATGTAAACTGCAAAGAAATGAAACTAAAAGACCACAGAGTTTGCACTTTATTTCATAATTTATCATGTTCCAAGATCAAAAAAAAAAAAAAAGCCTGATCATTTTTTTCTTCTTTTTTTCTTGAGGGGTTCAGTACATTATGCTACAAAGTCTTCTGAAACATGCTTGAAAACATTAGTCACTTTTTTCTAACTCACAAATAAAAATTTAAATTTCACATACATAGAGACACAAGCATAGGTGAACACATCTTTCTAGTTCACTCCTTATCAAATCACAACATTGTCTTCCCATTTTCAGCCGATTTTGCTGAAAGTGGCAAAGTAACGGGTGTTACACCAGCACCACCAAAAGGTGAAAGAGAAAACAACAGGTTTTTCATGCTCTTTCTCTCTTTTTCTTCCCCTCTAAAATATAGACTCGTAGCTCTCGCTTTACCACCTGGCAAGTTTGTTTATCTCTGTGTATATGGCCCCAGACACACAGGTGTACAAAGAACTGCTTTACATGGCATAAGGCCAGTGCAGCGTAATTGATCTAATTGGTAGAAAGAGTGATGGTTTAGCCCAGGTTGAGTTTTACATGTGTTGGCAGACGCCGTCTGATTGATGTCTCCGTGGCAAATGTCCTTCAACAATTCACAGTCGGTCTGTGTTATAGGCCACCTGTCTTTCTGTGCGTAACACGCTCCACCATTCATCTGCCATTTCTTCCTGTGAGGCCTAACTGTCTCTCTTTTTCTTACTTTCTGTGTCTATCTGCATATTGATTTGGGTTGTGTTACTCTGAAGGCTTTCTTGACCTTTGGTGTTTCTTCTTTCTCCTTTTCAAAAAGATAAAAGAGCAACATTTGTGATGGTATAAGATGAAAAGGATAAGTTTTGTTTATGAGCCGCTGGGAGTCATAAAACACTGTGTGCTTTTCAAGACCCCAGACAGCATCCAGTGAGGGAAATAAATGCAACTTAAGGTGAAAAGAAATCAATTTTAAAAGTGCTTTTATTCAGAAAGGAAAATGTGCTCCACTACTAGTGCTGTCAGTTTATCAAGTTAGACTGAAATCATTTCCTTTCACAAAATGACAGTTGAACTACAATGACAGTTCCTGCTGAAAAGCACAGCTGGATGTAAGAAGTCACAGTGAACTGTGTGAATTTGAGGTTTGAACAGAGGCTCTAATGAAACAATTCTGTTCATGGATATCATGCTGATCCAACACGACCTTCAAGGACATTCCTCTCATTTACACAGCAATTAAGCACTACCCATTGGTAAATTGAAAAAGAGACAAAAATCCTCCGTGGATTTAATAACAAACTCATTACTAGGGCCCAACAGGGCGGAACTGCCTTTTAATTAGAGCAACACCTGATTAACGCCCAATTAAGAGCGCCAGAGCCACTTAATTCTCCCCCACTTTGGCAGGCTGAGAATGTAAACATAAGCGGTCCAGCATCTGAGCACTTCCTTTCCTCCTGGGAAACTGTGAGAGAAAAGTAAATAACGAGTTTGGATTCAGTCTGCTGTCTGGTGGTCCAACTGCTTGCCAGATCTGGGAACCAAATGCGATGAATGCATGGGGTAAGTGTTTCAGAAAGAGGACAGATGCAGGGCTGGCTGGCAAAAACTCTGCTTCACTACACAAGCAAGTCCTCGCGGACTGGTGAGCAACTGTACAAACGCTGAACCGTGGTGTTCTGCCATAAAACGTCAGCTCTTGTTGTCCGCTTTCCCAGAATGTTGTTTTTGTTTTGAAGATGAATATTCTTTCTTTTTCTTTTTTTAGACTTTTGACTAAGATGGACAGCTGACTCTTATCACAGGCAGAATACTATTTTCCACAACATGGAACTATACTGAAAACTTTTTTTTTCTTGGTGACAGCTTTGTACACCACTGATAAGATCTCAAATAAGCAGAATCTATAAAAATGTGTCCTGTCATAACAGAGAACAATTATGGCAAGAACAGCTTAGTTGAGCAGTGTGATTTTTAATTTTTTTTAAAAAGAAAAGAATCTTTATTTTAAGACAGTAAGGTACATTTTCAAGTGCATTTGTGCAGTTGCAAAAAACATGAAATGCCTTTATGAAAATGGCTCTTGCCCAAAATGCCCAAGGACAAAAAGTCACTTTTGAGTCAGAGAGGTCCCTCAATGCAAATAAACAGCGCTTTAAAAAAATTACATGCACTGCTAACAGCAGCAAATGTGGTTTAAACAAATTGTAATTTACGGTTGTTGTCATCAGAAGTGTAACATCACTTTTTCAGTTTTTATCTTTTATTAAAACAATAGAATATTACAGCACCATAATGTATATTTACAATTGTACACATTTTGCAATGTCCCATGTGTAATAAAGTTTATTTAACTTACATATACAGTACAAATGTCCATTTTTCTTGATATTGAAATTACTGTTTATTGTTTCACTCATAGTGACTGAAAGCGTGGTCACACAGTTTTCTTTTCACACAAACCTAGTCACAGTTTAATGATTTTCAGATTTTTCAGTCTTGCACTTGGTGTTTTATTTTCCAGTTTGTATTATTGGTCCTTAGTGTATTTTTATGTTGTTTCTGTCATTAAATAACGTCAGCCAGAGTAAACAGTCCTGGAGGACGGCTTTGCCTTCAGTCCCACTTCCATGCATGATTCAGATTTAAAATTCCTCTGGTGAGGCTCTCTAATGAAAATTAGTCTTTGTGCATTCATTTTCTCCTCCATGCTCCTATTAATTAACTCTATTCATAGCACTGACACACACCGTTTTGAAGCCACGTGGCTTTCGTGCACAGCAGGTTGGTAACCTGCACTTAAGGAGCGTTTAACAGCTTCAAGCTGAGAAGAAATCCGCCACGACTCCACTGCCTTCTCTAAGTCAGGTAGGATGTCTGGTACAACGACTTGTTCGGCAATAAAGACCACCGACTCCACGACCAACAGCAGACTCCAGCCCAAAGCTCCAAGCCAGTAGGAAGAACCGAGCCTGGAACCGTCACGACAAATTTCCTCCCAGTGCTGATAGGTGAAAAAAGACCAGCTTAGGAGGAAGAAGAAACCTGTAAACAAATAGGAACAATGGGTTCAATCAAGTATCATTGTCACTAAAAGAAAAAGTCATTAAGCTCAATTATTCCATGCCTGGAGCTTCTGAAAAGAGTTTGTATGATAATGAGCTGCAATTCCCAGGAAAGCAAAAAGTCTTTAAAAGCTAAAAGCTGCTACCCTGCAGGAGATGTAAATTAGCAGAACATGAAAGAATTTCTTTAGGTGTTCGTTTGGCATGAAGTACCGAAACCAAAAGGTTGTTTGGAGGTGAAATTTGAGTGCGTGCTTTGTAACCATTTTTCTTGGATGAAATATCATTTATACATTCTTTAAAACAATGATGAAGGTCTCATTAATAATGAAATGAAACAGTAAACATGTTGCATACCTGTGGAGGTCAAGGTGAGCAGCAGCAGAGTGGTGGGGTAGAGAGCCTGGCCTGCCATGAGGAGAGCGCGGGTGTTGGAGTACGAGCGCACCGTCTCAGATGTCCAGCAGAGGGCGAACACCAAACACAGAGCCCCTGTGCTCACAGCCATGAGGGAGGATATCACTCCAAACACCCTCATTGCTTCCAGAGCTGGAGTACACACAGACATAGAGTCCAGTATAAAAACTGTTCACCAGACTGATCACTTAAATACATTACTGAGCTGTCAGCATGATTTAAAACCTTCTGGGTGATCCCAGTAATTTAATATAATAGTTGCTTTGGTGTAAATGATCATATTTTCCCACAGCAGTTATTCTTGAAGTGTGTTAATGCAGGTCAGTGCAAACAATTCTGACAGGATTCTTGACTGCTTTTAAGTTAACAGTGTTTTTTTTTTTTTTTTTAGCCTTTTATGTCTGTGTATATATATATATATATATATATATATATATATATATATATATATATATATATATATATATATA
>JAOWBL010000021.1:11766116-11776191 GCA_028564865.1 Zenarchopterus dispar | reverse complement strand
CACACACACACACACACACACACACACACACACACACACACACACACACACACACACACACACACACACACAGACTTCTCAGTTCAGGTCAATCTTATTCTTATTTATGCATAAAGATAAATGTTAAATTAGTGCAAGACAGGCATTTACATGAACATTTAAACATGATGTTTTAAATATTGATGCTGCAAGCACTTGTGGAAAGGCATAATCTTGTTTACCCTCATAAAGAATAGTACAGTTCATCCTATCAGGAGAATAAAAAATGGAAACACTTTTCTGTATCATGTAGAGAACATGACTAACTTGATTTGAAACTTTTTAAAGTAAATAAAGAATACAAATAAGCTATTCCTTGGTCAAATAAAACTCTGACCTCTAGTCAAAATAAACAAACGGTGGAGGGATGTTAAAGAAGTGGTTGCCAGATGTTTTTCTCTCATTGAAGACAGGTTGACACTTGTTTTTTTACAAAGTGGAAAAAGAAGCTTTATTGATTCACATTAACCAGTGGACATGAGTGATAATCCCAGAGGGTCTGGGATTCAATCCTCAGCTTCCTCTGCACATGTGCCAAACTCTCCCTGGGCATGATACTGACACATTCATCAGACTGCAAGCATGTGTATGATAGTCGAAAGCACCTCAATGGTCAAGACTACAAACACTACAAACAATTCTTTGTTTGTGTGAATGGGTGAATGTGGCTGGCAGTATAAAGCTATATAAGTGGTCAAAAACATCATAAAAGGACTGTATAAATGCAGTGCTTGAGAGTCTATTTGCTTATTTAGACAATCCTTCAGTTCATTCAGTAAGAAAAATTGCAATGAAACTGCATATGTCTCCTTCCACAGTGCAAAACACCATGAATTGATTCAGGGAATCTCAAGGAATTTCAGTACATAAAGGACAGGGGCATAAGTTTAAGCTGAACAATGCAATTTCCATGTAGACCTAACTTCTTCCTGAAATGGGATTTTAACTGTTGTTTTCTTGACACATTTTGGAAATCACATTGATGAAGGCTCTGTGCTGAAACACTGGTGAGGTATAACATGACTCCTGTTTTAATTCAGATTGGGTTCTTTGCTTAAAAAAGCCCATTGCTGGCTGGTGAAGCACATGCTTATTATCAAAACATCAGTCATTATAGAGAGTAACTGAACAGTTAGGTGGACAATATGACTGTTATAAATGATAACAATAATAATAATAATATAAATTTAAAAAAAAACAAAAAAAAACTTCTGTTCAGTATATGACACGTGTATACTCACCAAGCTGAAGGTGGTGCTGTTGGGCTGCAAAGACAATTCGGAACCACCCAGGTGTGGAACAGAAGAAGGCCTGGCCACAGCTCAGCACCACCTTGTGTCTGAGAAAACACCTCCACAGAGACAGCTCCTCCTCAAACGACGACTCTCGGAGATACTACCAAAACAGCGACAGAACGGTGAGACACACTTGACTATACTCTTGCTGTTTTGCAGAAATACTGAGATGTGTGGTGTTAAAAATACAGTTCATGCTGTGTTGTCTATGCAACAAATCTGAACTGAACCATAATCAACAGTATTTAAGGCTGACTTTGATCCAGCTACCTTTCTTAGGTCAGCCCAGACATAGAGTGCAGCAGGTCTCTCCAGGAAGGGGATGTCCATCCTACGCAGCTCTCCGGTCATGTAGCTGTGAGCATCTTTCAGTCTACGTCTGTTCTCCGGCAAAAATTCTTTGTTGATCCACTCTACAACATGAGAATACAAAGTTACAATGATTAAATTTAATGTTATATGGCTTTTTCTAGATTAATGTTTAGCAGAACCCCAGATGAAAGCTGAACACAATACATCACTGATGTCTCTGCTGGCAGAGACATCAGTGATGTATTTGAATTTTGCTATACAATAAAAACATATCGTGTGCAGAGTCAGCTGATGACTTTTTTCAGAATGTAACAGGACAAATTTGAACTTCTAAACTGTTTTATGGTAAATCTGATGACACTGCTGGAGTGTGCTTGTAAAAAAAATAAATAAATAAAAAATCACGCATGAAACTTGGTTCATACCTCTGTCCTGAAGAAGTTGTGCCACCTGGTGCTGTACGGTCCCAGGGAGACCATGAAAGGACCCCAGCTGGGCCAAAGCTTCCACCAGGTCTCTGTTCTCGGTGTACAGAGTGCCAATTCTGATTCCCCCCATTGCAAAGTCCTAGAAAAGACAAACAAGAAGCATACAGTACATACAGCGCCTCAGAGAATCATCTCTAGACCATCTACCTGCTAATGTATACACAGGGTGCAGAAAAGAGAAAGAATTGATGGAGTGAGACCACCCCAGGATAGTAGCATTGGATAATTTGTTTGGTACCATTGATGGGACCCTGATTGACTGTGAATGCTGTGCTAACATGTTGACTATTGCTGGGGGGGCATTACTGAACCATTTGGATAGCTCTATGGGGTTCAAGAATTGTTGTTGGAATTGCTCCCACGGCTTGACAGACTGTTCCAGAGGCTACTTATATACGTGACTGAACATCTGGGACCACTACTGAGACAATAAAATAGACAATAATCCAGCTAGCATGTCCACATCAGCCCCATCGGGTTTAAAAGTGGGTTATAGCTTGTTCCATATGGTTTCAGCATTTTCTGCCCCAAATGGGAAGACCATGTGGGCCAATCATGTTGGACCCCTTTAAGTGGAACATGTTGGCTAAGTGGGGGGAGGGAAGGTGGTTGCCAGTTACAGAAAAACACACTTGGGAACAACAGTCCACTTTTAAACACATATGGTGCCTTGCATATAAATGTTGGTTGGATAAAGTGTATTTTTATTTGTTTTCTTGGAAGAAAGTAAATTGTTGTAATATTCAAACAGCAGGTGATACAAATTACAAAAATAAACACTCCTAATTTTGAGAAAACTTTCCAACTTTTCTGCAAAGACGTTCATGTGCTGTCAGTAAGCTTCACACACTCACACTCTCAGACCTGGGCAGTACGTGCGTACCTTACTCATCCCCCACATCACATGCGTCCTCTGTGGGTCAGGCAGGCTAGAATAAAGGCAAATCATTAGCAGATAAAAGGACGTCTCCAGTCACCGTTGTGATGATTAAGGGTCTAACGCATTAATCATGCAGTACCTGTCTATACTGAGGACACTGGGAAAGGTGACAGATTCATCAAAGACCGTCAGCATGTACACCTCATCTACAATGGCGTGGAGTTCATTTCTAATTCAAGGAGGAAAAAGGATGATAAAACATATATACATATTTTTAGAGCAGTCTTGAAATCTTCAGTTTTACACTTATCTGGTAAAAGATAAAAAAAGCAACATAAATGAATAATGATCCCATCAGTATCTGCTCTCAGAGTAAAAGCCCTGACATTTATGATACAACAGCTCTGTGCTTTGAAAGGTCTATAGAGGGAACTACTTTGGTAAAGACCATTCAAACACTAGATACTATAGGTAGTATTTGGCACATAGGCCATACTTAGGCCATAGCCCAGACAGTATGTTGATGGTTAAGCGATGTGAGAAACTGCCTGACAAATGATTGATGTTCAACACATGGGAGAAAGCAAAGTAAAAGAGAAGCCAGAAAGTGTATGCAGTGACTTGGCAGACAGGAGCCACAGAACCGCAGAGCAGATTGGTTACAGTAGGAGGTAATAGTTAGGCAAATGAACCTTTTGGCAAACTCCAAGAAACCAATCATTTCCTTCAGGGTGTAGATCTCAGCCAGAGGATTGTGGGGGTTCATCAGAATAATAGCTCGAACGACCAAGCCCTTAAAGAAACAGAAGGGTTTTAAATATATATAAATTGCAGCAGTGTGTCTTCACAGAGCTGAAAACCTCAGAGACAAATGGAGTATTCAAGGTGTGTGTGCATGGTTTTTTGTTTTTTTTTTCAAATTGTCTCAAATAATTTTTGAAGTAATTCTACCTATCTTTAAATATTCATTAAGAAAAAAGTCTTTGATGTGTTACCTCTTGCTTAGCCCGTTTCAGACCTTCTTCCAGTTTGGCTACCGTTAGGTGAAAGGGTCGGCCGTCTTTGCCATCAGCCTAAAAATAAACAGGAACAAGAGCAAAAGACAAAAGCAAATCAACATTTCAAAGTGACAGCTGACATTGAACACGGGCGTGAAAGCGAACATGATGCAAAGGTAAACAAAAAAAAACATGCAACAAACATTTCGAACACAAAATTACTGCACATAAATCAAGATGTGTTCCTACCTCACAATCAAGACGAATATGGAAGAGTTTTACATCACTGTACAGATGCACATCTTCAGTGATAACCCCGTAGAAAGGAGTAGGAATAAGAATAGCATCTACAACAGGCAAGTTATGATTGATTTTAAAACAACCCACATCTGATACTACTTAAAACATTAGTAGTAATTATTTCCATTACTAACGCAGAACCTAATCCACTAAATGAGTATCATGTTTTCTAAATGTGCCACATAAATATCACAAATGAAAGGTTATTTTTTGTTTCCATGGTCTAAGCTAGCACTAGGTACGTTATTATTATTATTAATAATAATAATAATAATGAGACTATATATGTTTAAAAAGATATCATGTCTGCAACTGCACTAAAGTAAATGGAAGCTGCCCAGATATTTTTTTTCCTTAAATGATATTTCCCATTTTACTGACATCCAGTATCCAGTAAAAGGGAAAAAGGAAATGTTCCATTCTCTATTGCACTCACATTTGTATTCATCTTACATACAGGTGTGTGTAGGTCCAATATACTGGTGTATATGTGAGCCTACCTTTAGGATCACAAATTACTGCAGCTACACATGAAAAGAGGGAGCCACAGCCATTCATCACCACGACCTAAACAAACACACACACACACACACACACTCTGCGTTATGACAGTTTCAGTTAAGACACTGAATGAGACCTGATAAATATGCCGCAGTCATCCACCTGCTAAAGCAGTCATCTGTTACAGCTGCAATTTAATTCCAGTCAGGATGTTGTTTTTGTCCAAGTTGTTCTTGTGACTTGAATAATTGCTCATTTGTGTGTGACTTTTTGTTAGAGGCAGAGAAACTGCGTCTGTAATTAAATTATACAAACTTGTGTTGTGCTATGTTAAATAAATTGAATCTTGGAGTGTTTTTTTTCCCCCTTCCTAATAAAAACCTCATTTGGAACTAAAGGGATAAATAGTCATTTTGACAAATGGTTCATATGATTAATAGCATTTAAAGAATTACACTTAAAAGATTTATTATATCCTCTAGGTTTTGTATTTCATCAGCTCTTAATATGCAAAGTACCTCCTATTTATACTCATTAATGGGTTATAAATTGCAATATTTTCCTCCGTCACATTGTCCACAACAAGCTTAAAGCTCCCACAAGTTATAAGTTGATACATTTTTATCGCTGTTATTTATGTTTTCCTCCAGTTCCCTTGGGTTCTTAATATATTCCAATGACGGCAGTGGCACTGTTACACACAGTGTTCTTTTTTCTCATGTTGTGCTCTAGCAATAAAACCATTATACTTTACTCACATTGTCAGCTCTCAGCGGCTTCGGGGAGCAGCAGTAGTGAGTCAGGAACTTTGAAACCTCCTCTCTCAGGCTGAAAGATAGCAAAATAGAGAGACTGTCAGAGAGTTAATGTTTGCATTGAAATTTAATTACAAAACTGCAACCTCAATAGGAGCCTGATGAAAAGGATTGTCATTTAAATAAATGTAATCTGAAGTATCTTACAAAAGATGTCCTGTCCAGTCTGAATATTGCAGCAGAGAGGGGTCAACATGGAGCATATCAGGTTTTGTCAGCTGCAGCAAAACAGAAAATGCATTATTATTATTATTAGTAGTAATAGTAGTAGTGTTATTACAGGCTGTCCTGTTTGGTAAATAATTATATTATCTATATAAGAAGCTTATTTTCTTGCTTTCATAGTGACTTTACATCTTTTTCCCAAACTCTTTCTGTGCTGTAATCTTACTTCATTGTGGTGTCTTGTCATCTCATAGTCACAAGTCTTGCATGCGCACATAAGTTTTACTGTACTAAAATAATCCTGGCACATGCCCATTTTGAATTAACTTTCCAAGGACTTTTCATCATCATGTCAGTATCTGGCTGCATAATTGATCTTACTCGTGAATGGAGGAGATCATAGCATAGTTTGTTCTCGCTGGTACCCAAGTTGAGGATACCCTGGAAAAAGAAAAGGACTTGGTTAACAATCACTTTATTTTTTCTTTTTATTTAAAACCGGACACTACAATATTCACAACATGACACACACTTACATCGGGGTTGTCTGAGTCGTGGTGTTTGTCTCTTCCGTACAAGGCAAAACCCTCCTGAAGAATGCCTTGATGCTGTCGAATGCTGTTACCACGGGTTGACAGGTACCCACTACGGCCAGGAGCCTCTGAGCCTCTCAGTGTTGCCAAAACATTCTGTGAGACTTGGCAGGCCATGACAGATGTGGGCTGTGACTTTTGTGTCTCCTGAGCAGGAACAGCCTCCACTGCTGGAGCTTCTGCAGATGGTTGAGATAAAGACGATGGGAAAGAAGGGGTGGCTGTGGTCATCAGAGAGGCTGACTGATGAGCTGAGGGTGAGGGAGGGGGATCAGTCACTGTTGTGGCTGCCGGGGCACCCTGTTTGACAGCTAACAGCGCCCCTGTGAGCATGCTGAACAGGCGGAGCTCATGCTGCCGTTCCTGCTCCGCCCTCCTCTCCTCCCGCTGTTCTCTGCGCTCCTCGGCTTGCAGTTCCCGTTCCAGGCGTGCTTCCTCCAGAGACAGAAAACGCTCCTCTGCAGACTGCTGCCAGGTCAAAAAGCTGGCTAGAGCTTTATCCAGGCTCCCCTCACCACCACATCTACCATTCCCATGGGCCCATGATGCTTTGCCAGCCCGTCTACGCTTCCTGTGTCTCACAGAGATTGAAGGATGGGAACCCTCTGCACTAGGCTGCCCAGTTTTGTTTTCTGTTGGAGGAGCACTGGAAGCTTGGGTGGCAGCTGATGCACAGCCAGCAATGTTCAGGTCACTAAATCCTGCAAATGTAAAGAAGAAATATTACTCTAGACATTCTAATCGAATGCTACTTCTGGTATGAATAACTTTATCATTTGGACTAACAACCTGTGGGTGAGATTCTTGCATTTGCAGAGTTCTCAGATTGACCCAGCGCTTCTTCTGGTCCCAAGAGAGATTGTTCATCAGTTTCCTGCTCTTCTCCAGAGCCATAGTACATCTCAGGGGGTGCAACACCTGAGCTCAGCATTTTCTCCTCCACATCTTCACATTTGATATCCAAGGGATCTCCAGGTTTAGGGGGTTGGCCAAACAAAAACCCACCCGAGGAGACTGGACCAAATGAGCCTGTGGAAACTCCTTGCAGGTATGTCTCAGCCCCCCCTGATGTCTGAAACACCTGCTGAGCAACCACGGCTCCTCCCAGAGAGGAGTAAGTGATGGCCGGCCGGTTGGACAGCACTCTGTCCATCACATCGTAGAATTTCCAAGTTCTCATTTTGTGGTTGTCCTTGATCCGACGGTACTCCAGCTTCATCTTCTTGATCTTCTCCCTGCACTGGTCGCCTGTACGGTAGATGCCCTTTTCACGCAGAATGTGGGCAATGCGGTCAAATACTCGCTGATTGCGCAAGGAGCTCTCCAGTTCAATCTGGACCGACTCGTCGGACCACAGCTGGAGCAGCTCAACGATCTCCGGGTCGGTCCAGTTGCTGCCTCTCTCATGCCTTCTGCTGCGAAAGTCCATCATAGGACGGTAGTCTGGAACATGGGAGAAGATGCGTACCTCTAATTCAACTTCGGAGCACAAGAAACACAGTATTTACAGGATAGTTTATATTGTCAAGGTAGTCAGTTATGACAACAGAAAATATACACGCAGTCATTTATGTACTGTACCCACATGCTCGCTCTCTCTCTCTCTCCGTAAATTAAAAGTGCTGTCAACTCTGATGTGGCATCCACGCAGGTGACACATGAGACGGCTGTTAAAAACCTGGTTTCGACAGGTTCGGGATGGCACGGCTTTGTCCAGCGGGTGATCAAACGTAGTTCTTACTTACACTAAAGCAAATTTGTAACAACTTAGAGAAAATGGGGAATAGACGCGCACATAAATATCTACATCCGGGTTGACGGCACATGCGTGCTGTCCTTATTCCGGGATAACTTTGGCCCGTGTTAACAGAGGAGCTGCTGAAAGCGGGCTGGTTTTCACTTGTACCAGGCTGTAACGGGGTAGACACAACCATGCGAGTCAGAGTCGGAGCTTAGAGCTTCGTGTTATGGCACCCCCTACCGCTAAGTGTGGCTTTAGTCGTGTGTGTAAGTTCAGTAAATTTTCACAAGATGGCAGTCACGTATAGCACAAACGAATCGTACTTAAAACCGTTGGTGAGAAAGTGGGTGTTTGGTTTAAGTACAGGCGTGGCCTGCAAATCATTTATTACAAGTTACAATAATGATAAGGATCGAAAACAAAATAAATATCGCTCAAAATAACAGTTTAAAAATAGAAAATCTAGACTGTAAATATATATACGTATGTAGAATATATTTATATGACGCTGTATTTTAAATACAAAGTTAAACTTTATCAATATCATTAATACATTATTAACACAGAAAAGCCGGGATTTTCATGTAATTAATAGGCTTACTTGTTATTATCATATAAAACCTGGATAAACGTAACCTTATGTGAGTTCATGCCAGTTCTTCGTCGCATATTACTGTGAGCCGCCCGTTTAAGGTCTACAGTGCTGCAAATCAAGTATACACCATAATCCACTTGGCTCTAAACATGACGTATTTCCTGGAGAAAGGGGATTGTGGCACTTTGTTGTCATCTTCAGCCAATAGTAAGACGCTACATTGTATTGGTCGTAGTCGCTTATTCTCTCCCCTTTTTTCATCCGTGAATTGAATCACCCATATACTTAATTAAGCTTAGCACCACATAACCGGTATAAAAAGAAAGAACTTCTGTAAGCTTGAAAGCTTTAGGAAAAATACTGAGCGCGACGACTGGAGTTAACTGATAAAACGTAACCATGGTTGTGGCAAGTTGTTGGCAAATGACAAGCCAGAAGGGATAGTTGAATTCAGCACTTTTGAAAGAGAAATGTTTGCGTGCGGGTAGCGTTTTTGACTTATCTCCTGGACGAAGTAAAAGACACACATCGTCTGTTTAAATGTAAAGTTGAGAAGTCAAACCACAGGAGAAAGGGGAGTCTCCGCCCGGAGCGACAGGGAGAAGAAGATGATGTGGAGGCATGCCGTATCGGTCCTTGCTGGCTTCTGACTCTTTCAGGTAACTGTTGTGAATAATAACTGCTTCATTTTTGTTTGTTTTTTTTATCAGTTTTATGAATTCTCAAAAATTAAGAGTATCAAATCAATGGAACTGTGATAGAGTGGGTGGAAACAGAAATATTCACGGAAAGCAGTCTCAGCCAGTACTGCCAACAGCCTTCACCAGTCTTCCCAGTCAGGTGAATCCTTCACCAGTCTGAGTTCTTTTCCTTAAAACCCTCTGTAGCTGGACATTTATTGTTTTATTTTTACCTGCGGAAATAGGACCTAACATAATAATCCCTGCCTTTCACCCAAGGCGCGCACGTCTCCTTGAAGTTTATTGTTGGTAAGGTATTTGTTTTAACACTTGTATGTAAGGTTATCTGCAACAGAGCCCATATGACTCTAATTATTCAGATCCATGTTCTGCTTTTCTTGATTCCTAATATCTGTTACACACGCACTCTTATCTTCCCTTTTCTCTTGCAAATATTCACCCTGGAGTTTTTTTCCCCCCTTTTCTTTTCCTTCTTTTTATAACATCATTATCAGGTATGAATTTCAGTTAATGTAGCTCCTCTGGCAAAGAAGAAATTGTTTGCACCTAGCCATGCACTACTTTTCTTCACACTGTCATGAAATGGTCATGTTTGTTCACATTCAAACATGATCACTGTGTGCAGAGTTTGGGCAAACAACCTGAAAATCCA
>JAOWBL010000021.1:11758616-11761116 GCA_028564865.1 Zenarchopterus dispar | reverse complement strand
ATATACATCTATGCTTAAACCATGTCCCTTTATTTGGGGCTGTGTGAAAATATCTGATTCAGTGAGCTTCTCACGTTTGCTGGCGATTGTTACATCACATCTCCAGCTCAGAGCAGAATTAGCAGCGTCTCAATCTCCACCCATTTTCTGCTTCAAATCACACAGCATTTGCTGCACTCTGGAAGTGAGAAATAAAAACTTGTTTGCTTAATCTGCTGCTGTTTGGTTATTTTTAGAAATAAATTAAGCTTTTGAGCCAATATTGTTTCACCGTCATTTTGTTTAATGTTAATATACTGATTAATAAAAATCCAAATTCTTGTTTTCATTTTATTTTATCTGGGATGATTACATGTGTATATATAATCATCCAAGATCAAATAAAATGGAAACAAGAATTAAATTAAATTAAACTACAGTTTAAAGGTATTCATATAAATTCCTTTTGGGGATATTAAGTTGAATTGAATTGGCTAATGTTTAGTTTAATTAAAACCGCAGCTTTTATGGTGGCTGGTAATTGACAATAAAACACCTCAGTTTCTCTCATTCAAAATAAATATATTTAGACTGAAAATCATTGCTGTTGTCTTTTTTTTTTTAATTATAAAAGGATGTTGGCAAATTTGATATCCTCCACAGAAGAAGAGTGAATGCAGTTTTTATGAAAACGTTTAGAAATAAAGTGTTTTGTATTGTCATGTCAACATTTAATTTTTCATTTGAAAATAATATAAAGGGAGGTTTTTAAAACTGCAGTCATTTACTTTTTTAGAATTGACTGCTTGTAAAGTCAATAAATAATACCATATTTTGTAAAATAGAATAAAGTTAATATTACCAAATAGTTATTAATGATATATATATATATATATATATATATATATATATATATATATATATATATATATATGAGAGAAAACAAAACCCAGCATCTACAAGCTCCTTTCACCTCAAAGGAACTGTCGTTCTATGCACAATTAATTTAATATAAAGAGCTTTCATTTAACCCTTTTAATGCATGTCTATGACTTACTACTTTGGTGCACATTATTTACAGAGCAGACAGTAAGTCAAAGAATACCTCAGGAAAAGTTTTATGAAAGTAAGCCTTTCCTAACAGTACATCATAGTTAATGCTGCAGCACAGATAATTGGAGAGGGTTGTGTCAGGAAGGGCATCAGACATAAAACCTATGCCAAATTAATAGGTGGAACATTATCCATTCGGGTAAGGCCTGAAAAATGAAAAAGCTGAAAGAAGTTGCTTGCTTGCTAGTTTGTGACAGAAATGTCACCCATCCATCCAGTTTGTAATGACATCAGTGTCATTACTGTCATTCCAAACTACCAACCATTATTAGCATACTTATTATATTCTTACTGAAACCCCTAATATTGGACAATAATTAATGTGGATTTAGGAGTGCTTACATTTTCTGAAATTGGTTGCTGGTCTACAAACAATCAGAATTGCTGTGCACTATAATATCAAGGCAAAGAAATGGCATTAATGTTTGCTAGTGGACAGTTCTGCAGATAGGATGAGTCCTCTTTATTGTCACTGGGTGGTGCTGAGGTCGCAGTCTGATGCCAGCTTCTGCTAGGAATTTAATTACAAAAACATTCTACTTAATTATGAAACTTATACTTTAAACATGCAATGATATTTGTCCTGCCACATCACAGTTTCTGATAAATCCCCAAAGTTACCTGCTTTCTTTGAGACTGAACTGTGACTTTTTAATAGACAGATTTGTCATAAGAAACCAATATAATTTATCTTTTTATACAAAGATATACAAAAAGGAGAGTTCCCTCATTCCATGATATATTTAACTGCCACATGGTATAATCTTGTAAATTTCATAAACTTTTAGTTTGGGCACAATTTTCTCACATATGATTTAGACTGTTCTTCTGAAATGTGATTTGTAAATTTGAATACATCAACAATAATTTCGATTTCTTTGTGAATATAGACTTAAAGAAAAGCCTCAAAAAAATATTCATGCGTGAACAAACTAAACTAAACAGTTTCTCAACTGACAGTAACAGATGAACAATACATGTAAGTTTTTAGATTTTAGTCAGTAATGAGGGCTTGAAGTTTCTTCTTTTTCACTTTCAATTTAAGATGTTTTCTCCACAAAAATGTGTATGTATGTATGTATATGAATACTTAACAAATCAAATGAAAAAGTGTCTTACATTTTTACTTTTTACATACTGAACTGCAAAAGAATAGGGTTTTTTTTCCATTAAACTGAAACTTTTAGATTTGAAGCACTGTGCTTGTGTTAAAATTGGAGTAGAAGACTGCATCCTCAGCAAAGATCACATCTTTGAACATCACCACTGTTTTGTGTCTAACTGTTACGGTTTGCGCTGGAAACAAGTAGAACCCACGATGCGGAGTTACAAAAAACTATATTTATTCCCAAAACCAAGGGAAAAACCAGGAATCCAGAAAAAGCAAAAACAAACGGGAGCCAGCGAA
>JAOWBL010000021.1:11732297-11758516 GCA_028564865.1 Zenarchopterus dispar | reverse complement strand
CAGGCAGGGGAAGTCAACTGAACAGAAAAGACCTTCAAAATAAAAGACATGAACAAACCAAACCTGAGCCCATGACATCTAACATCACGTATTCACAATTGTGATACAATACTTCAGTCCAGCAATTGATGTATCCTGATGGATGCATCAAAATCATCAGCTGGAAACTATTCAAATAATATAACTTCATCTCACTGTAGTTATACTATGTCATGCTCAACAGTTACTGGGTAGTGTTAGTGTGGTCATTTCAATTTGATGAACATTTTCAAGGGTTTAAACCTTAGGGTTAATTTGACGCATTTGGAGAAAAGCAGAAAGCATTATGCAATGCATAACAGACAACTTCTGTGACTGCTTGTCATCAAAGCTGCTCCAGAACTTCACATAAAACTTTATACCTAGACAGTCAGCATATTTCAAACACAGAATAAGTGCTGAGACAGGACAGCTTTATTAAGAGGTTTAAAAATGTATGTTATTACCAGTGCTGATATCCTTTGTGATCAGACTGCTTGACTCAACTTTCTTGCTTAAAGTTACTGATAATATGTAACTTGTTTTGCTTTATGTCCAGCAGTCTGGAGCAATCACTCAAATTGGTAAAGCTTATTGCAAAGTAGTCTGTTTCATTAGTTTGAAAAAGGTACTTCATCTTCATTTAACATTCTCTGCTGTACTGCAATAACTCTTGAGCTCAGGGCAGCCACCAGTCATAGTTGTCAATCATGATGTCAGCCATGTGTCAGTCAATCATGATGTCACAACCTCTTTCATAACATCAAAAAACTGATAATAATCTTATGTCCAAGAAAAATATTAGCTTCAAGGACGTAACTACATATAGTGGTGGAATCTAGAGTATCTTCACTGTCTTAATTTTTATTTACTTTTTTTTAGTTAAGCCCATGTCCAACTCATTAACATGAGGGGAACTGTGTTTATGGCCTTATAGCTTAGTTGCTGCCAGTCACCACAAGGTAACTGAGATGTTATGTTTACACTTTGCGTGGACCTTTCAATCTGCCACATCTGAACAGTCTGTGTACTGAAAAATGCACTAACAGTAATGCCCAGGTTGTATGGTGTTTATATGTGACAAAATTATGAAGTGATATTGTCTATTATCTGTCAGCTGGCCGTTAGGTTTCTTTAACATCCCTACCTCAGTGGGTGATCCATGACAAAACAAAGATGTGTTTGAGAATTAAACTAGCAGTCAAGTATATTTCTGTTTCATGTGTGATAGTGTAGTCTTAGTTTGCTTGTTGTACAAATTTTAGCTACCAGGCTCAGTGTGCTCTTTCAGATGGTAATATTGTGCATCAAGTGTTGTTAAATGTAGTTTGTGTCCAAATGTATGCTGGCATGGCAACATTGCAATCTCAAAAAAGGCTTACACCATGGGACAGGGGAAAGGAATAGAGTTGAGTGACTCATTTCAACACCTTTACACTGGCTGCTATAAATGGAAGTTCAAAGAGAAGCATAAAAAAACAGAATAGTCATTGTACAGTGGGGTACAGCAAAACCTTTAGTAGCAATCTCTAGCAGCAGCCACATAGCAGATGTGCATATGTACATATATATAAACAAACAGCCACATGTATATACATATCAAGTCACTGTGCAACAATAAAAGTAAATGTGCAAGGTAAAAAGTGTATAAAATTGTTGAGAGGTTAGGACAGCAGTCTGTATTATTGTACCAGGTGGTTGGGTGATGTTTCCTGTCGTAGTCTCTTCACAGCTATTGGGAAGAAGCTGTGTTTGAATCTGTTGGTGGGTAGGGCGGGATCGCTCTGGATCTTTGTTGTCCGTCGGAGGAGATGGCTCAAGTAGGTCTCATCCAGATGGATGAGATCTACTTCTTTACAAAAGGAAGTATTTATACTGTATCCCTAAGGTATTTTTACTAAAACACATTACAGACAAATCTTTAATACCTCAGCTTGTCAGGTTGTGAAAAAAAGGCATAGCATGTCTCTAAGTGTGATTTATAGGCTACTTCTCTATGACTCAAAGAGCAAGGAAAAAAAACCAGCAGAATGGTCTAGGCTGACAATCTGCTTCTTTTTAAACACTCTGCTCAAATAATAATTCTTTTTCATCATGCTTGTTATTTTACTATTCAGTTAGAATATATTGAACATCTTCCTGTCATACTTAATAAGTAGTTGGTTAAATTTACTTTCCATAATATTCTAAAATGAACAGCAGTGTCTGAGTAAGTACTTAAATATTCCCTCAAAAGTCCTTCATCTCCTTTTGCCATTAGCAGGCCTGGGTTGCTTGAAACTTCACTTGTATTACAGCAACATGCCTGCTGTATATCATTATCATAGATTACCATTTCAGGGCCAAACAAAATAAAGAAAAAAATTAGAAGTTATTTGGTTCTTGGCATAGTCTTTTTATATTTTGACAAAATATTCGTGCTTTGCACATTTATTAAGTTCTTCCTTTACTCATAGTCTGGTGATGGATAGGAAGCAACATAAGTTATACGATGCAGCAGTTTTTGTTTTGTTTGGCTCTTAATATTATATGCAGTAGGCAATTCAGACCCAAGAGTAACCCAGTTAAGAAAGCTGTGTTTTTGTTTTATAGCTTGCTCTGTCTTCTCATCTCTAGGCCACTGTTCCACTTTGCTGCTATAAGGTAGAGGAACCTCACTCTGCCTGGGAAGCGACAGACAGACAAATAGACCACCCTGTGAAGAGTTCTCCTTTTAATGGATGCCCGGGTGGCCCCGCTGCTGCTATGGACAGGTCTTGTCCTGCTGACAGCTGAATTGAAGTGGATATGTGCCGCAGAGGTCTATACCAACACTTGGGCTGTCCAGGTAAATGGGGGACCAGGGGAGGCTGACCGCATTGCCAGGGAACATGGTTTTATCAACCAAGGCCGTGTAAGTTTTTCTCATCTTACTTTTTATTACTATTGTTTCTCCACTGTGCATACAATGTGTGTGGGTTAGATAGGTTAGCAATACTGTCTTTTATAGTTAACTCATACTACTTCACCTTGGCTAATGGTGAGAGTGGTAGTCTAGTGATTACAGAGGTGGGTTAGGACGAGGAGGACCCAGGTTCAATCCCCCCAGTTAACAGAGGTGGGCCCCTGAGCAAGGCCCTTAACCCCCAACTACTCCCCGAGCCTACTGCTCCAAGTGTAACTAGTGATGGTTAAAAGCAGACAAATTTCAGGGTGTTTCATAAGAAATATACTGACAATAATAAAGATTATCTTATTTTATAATCTCCACAGTTGTTGCTGATGTGGTTGCTAGGTTGCAATTTGACTTCAAAATCTCAGCATGAGAGACTTGACACTTCCGGGCCATCCTTTTTGTGCAGTGCATGGCTGAAGTATGGCTGCTTTCATTTTATGTCGCACAAGTGAAGCGTGCATGATTTCCTAACATGCCAGAAGATACTGGCTTTCAGAAAAGATATAAATAATGTGTCAGTTATTTAATGCTCTGAAGGGTGGTTGCTGTTTGAAGTTGGTAGTTTAATTTTTATTTCAAGTACTTTAGCTTCTGTTCTTGGGTTTGCCAGATCATTTCAATTAATAAAGGTGTTGTGTTTTTGTAAAAGAAAAAAAATATTAGAAGAGGTGACAAAGGAAAAAGAGAAGTAATTTACTCACTTGTATGTTAAGTTGATTGAATATCAAAATCCTGTGGAAGCCAAACTTTCTCATATTTGTGCTCACCATTTGACAGTGAGCCTCTATTTGGGCCCCTATTCCCTTGTTACTCTGCTCGAGACTTAACTTAATTTGCATGTGTTTCTGTGGAGCTGTCTGACTGCTACATACACCAGTGAACAGCCTTATAAGAATATGTGTAGGAGGATCGGCATACTGCAAGCCCTCCTCTACCCACCTCAAATCAAGAGGATTTTTTGAAAGAGAGTTTTGCAAAATTAATTTTGGCTGAGCTGTGGTCTCTTTTATTTTTCAAAGATAAAGAGGGTGCAATTAAATGCTTTTAGGCACTTGTTATCTTGCAATCAGCTGTTGAAATGTTTACAACAGTTTGGACAAGACTGGACATGTGCCTCTATTAAATGTTCTTTATTGTTCACCCAACTATATTAAAGCATGTGACTTGACATAAAGTGTGTCTGAGGGACTAATGTCCTGTTTGAAACAAGAGGTCTTTTAGTATTGATCTGGATAACAGTTGCAGTTGTTTCAGTCTCACACAGTCCAAAACTGTTGCACTGCAGAGTAAAAGAAAGCTAATGTTGGATAATAGATCGATCTAGATGAAGAACCAATCTACAGTCTCAGTGAATTGGCTAAAATGAAATATTTAACATTCTACTCAGACTACACATACATATTCTAGACACACAATTCTATAAAGGCAAAAGAAGTCTCTCTGTTCTCAACTTGGATATTCCTTTTTAATGCATTCCTTATGTGATGATTTTACCATTTAAAAAAAAAAAAAAAGAGAGAGATTTCCCTAATTTCATCTAACCACAGACATTTTGAACCTCTTCTCTGTCAAGTAAATAATGAGATGGATATTTAGATTTATTTTTTTCCTTCTGTTACTTAGTGATAGTGTCAAAGGACACTATGACACTGTTTCTGAATATCTGATGCCATATGGCAGCTTGTCAGTTTAGTCACGTGACATTAAATCCCTCAAGTATAAGAGAGTGAAGCAGAATTCCAGACCCATTTCACAAAGTAAACCTTCAAAAGAACTCACTGATTTCACTCCTGCCATGCATTTAGTACCTTTCTCTGCTTCCAGGTGCAGGATTTGTGTGGGCACATATCTTTAGTCTTTGTTTTATAGAGGCACCAAAATGAATTTTCATTTTAGTCCCTTGTCACTGAATAGATGCTGACTTTCAGGCTATTTGCAGTATCTGCTCGCTCAGTATTGTGTGGGTTAAGCGAGGGTATGGTTTAGGCAAGGATTTGTAGCGCTGGGGGTTTAGAGGGGAAAAGGCTTAGTCATTTCCCCATCATCCTTGGTACTTGTTCTATAAGGTACTCGAGGAGAGCAAAAAGGCTGATGTATAATCAGGAGGTAATGGGATTTTTATCACTAATGCGATTATGGGATCATCGCGCAACTGACTGTTTGTCCGTGCCATTTCTTAGAAATACCTACTTTAGTGTGTATTTATGTATTGTAAATTATTTCATTATATTTCAGGATAATTTTCATTGAGTGGGTGTTGGGGACAGAAGGTGTGTCTCAGTGTGAATACCAGGGATTAAGTGTAAATGTCATTAAGACTTCTCAGTTTGCATTGGCATTAAATAAGTTGTCGCAAAGCATCATTATATTCATTTCTTGGCTTTGTATTCAATAATGTTGTCTTTTTTCCTTTTTTACTGATGCATTGTGTCTGCGTAGGAGTGCCATAGCAGAGTTTAGAGCTAAATGTCATGTTGTGCTCTTGGTGTGCCAAGTCAGAGTCATTGTTTTCATGAGAATGGGCAGGCACTGTGGGCGTTGACAGACTGAATCACCCTGCAGTAGACGCCGTCTACCAGAGTCTTTTTCGAGGTCTCTGTGTTTCTAACGCTTTCTCTCTCTACTTGTTTATGGCACTCTTTCTATTCATATCGATCCTACTCAAAACCTGTCTATTTTGTAGTTTGCAAAAGGTTTAATAGTCGAGCTCTAAAAACTGCAAGAAAACTTCATTAGCCTTTGTATTGGAGTTAAGTCATTTACAGGTTATATAAGTACGTTTTTTTGATTGCATCCTGTTTGAACTGGTAGAACTATAACATTCTTGCAAAGTCAACACACAAAAATGGCTTTGTGCTTGGTGGAATTTAAAAGCACAAATATTCTTGCCAATGTTTGGATTTAATGAGCTCTTATGCTAAAGAATATTACAAAATAAATACATAATATACTTCTCAGTCCTTTTCTCACATTTTTTGGCTCATCTGCTGGCTGTGAGAGATGCTGATGGCACATCGCTGTTGAGTACTAAAAAAAGGCATTTATGCTTTTTAAGACTGCACACGTGTTTGTTTTGTCTGTGTGTGAAAATAGACCTTACTTGTTATATTCTAGTATAGCAATCATGAAGGAAAAAAAGAGGGTACACCATCTTTCAGTGCAATCTTTTTGGCCATTGTTTTTGCCCTGCTTGCTTGGTTTTTGTCATTAAATATTGAAGACAGTGTAAATTTTTTTTTTCTAATTTTCTTTGATATGTAAAGCTATTGTAAAGCGTAACAGGATATGCTTCTTTTTTTAAATTACGCTTTGTACATGGGTTGCTCAAATTAGAAGTCATAATTGTTGAACCACAGTCTTTTATCAAAATTACTACAACACGAAAAGTTTAGAAGGTGTCCATAAAGATGGTGTTTGCAGCCATTACAGTGTCTGGGACTATGTACAGACTGGCAGAGTAAGAAAACAAGAAAATGGCTGAAAAGTAAAGTAGCAGAATATTGGCTATTATTATTGATTTAGTATTAGTATTATGAATTATCTGAAGTGTTACAAGCAGGCCAGAGACACTTGCATACTGATTTACATTTTTGTTTCAGTGAGGCATTGTACCTTGGAAAACATGGGAGACTAAGCAGATCATTTACAACTGTTGCCGTCAGCAACACTTTGACATCGACTCACAGTTATGAGGTTTTCTGATTTTCATCTCATTATGTTCCTTCTTCTGTTTCTCTCTATTGTATACCTGTTTAGAGAGGGCCATGTTCTCCCCTTATGAATGTTAATTTCTCACTTATCAAACAATTCTGGACTGCTTTCCTGTTTAGCCAGCATGTGTAGCATGCAGTGCATGCGATTTCAGACATGCTCTGCTTTCCACAGATCAAATGGTATCTGACGAGGTTGGTGCCAGGTCTGAATGGCCACAGCGGTAGTGTTTCATAGAATTCTGCTTGTTTAATCTAAATAAGTCTGTCCTGACAACGTATAGATATTTCAAAAGGATGCAAGTCAGGGTCATAGTGCATACCATACTTACAAATGTATAACACATACAAATTAAACAGTAATGACAGTGAAGACATCAATTTTTTCTCATCAAGAAATGTCTTATAATTACTCTATTTTATTGTACAATTAAACCCTCACAAATATAATACTGAGTGTTCAATGGTCTTAAACATGTAGAAAATGTATATTTTCAGCTGCTTTCATTCAGTGCCACTATGTATTATACTGCCAACTCTTGGTACACCTTTGAGTTGCTCTAATGATATGACATGACATGAGAAAACTGTGATTCCATAAGGATTTTACTGATATATCTCACTTAATTTGCTGCCTTTCATGATGATGGTACATATCACACATGCATCACAGTTCTGTCTGTCACTTTCAGTGGCATGAAGTATTGTGAATGTTTAAAAAATGACCAAAAGTCCAACTGACTGCTATCGCTTAAACAGATAGAACAAGTCATTAATATTACTTGTATCATGTCTGAAAAGGGCTATTATTATTCTCTCTGTCTCACAGAACTCTTAAAGGAAAAGGAAGATCTCCACTCTTAATAAAAAATGTGAAGCTTTGCAGCAGGCTTTAATAAATCTCAATACATGGAATCTGCAAGGGTGCTAATATATTATAGTAATGGTACCACAAGATTACTGAAAGAGAAAGGGTAAGATTGTCTCTCACAGGAAATACTGAGCTGTGTTGCTCTTTTGAAGTTATCTTTGTCATCTTTAAAATTACTTTCTTTTTCTTCATTGTTCTCCCCACTCCTTTTTTTTCTGTCACTACAGTGAATAATTACAAAGAGTGAAATTTTTAGATTACACAGAGCTGATGAATCCCCAAGCGTCAGGTGCAAGCGGTTTAACCTTGGTGGCGTGTAACTTATTTGTTAGTTATTCCCAATAGACATGATCAAAGTTTTTTTTTTTTTTAATGTAGAAAGGTAGGCAGAGAAAGGGGGAAAAAATAAAATTAAAAAATTTGTAACCTGAGCATCATTTTAATCTTATTGTTGTGCAATTAGCCTAACTGCCATAAAGTGTTCAGTGATTATAGTATAAATAAGAAATATACTATATGCATTGTTGCTATTAGTGCTTATTACACTGTATTATATCATATAGCGCATTTCCCACATGTGCTTTTTATTAATTGAAAATTGATCCATGTTGCCTTTTTTTTTCCTCTACACGGCATAATTTTTTCTCTAGCACCATTAAATGACTCTTCTGTCCACACCAGTTCTTATTTTATTCAACATTTTCAAACCTCACGAACAAGAGGTTATTCTCTTTTGATTAATGTAGTGTAGGGCTGTGTAAGACAACACATCACTTCATAACAAGAAACAGGTATATTCATACAACACCACCTCCACATGAGGTATAATAGTTTCCTTGAGGTATTTTCATTTTAGCCCCAGAAAGACTCACAAATAGGATGGAGAAATCCAAAATCCCAAGTAGAGCTACTGGAATGCTATTCATCCAGTGAGAGCCACTTTTACAGGTGTGGGCATGCACATACATTACAATCCAGCTTTCTGAAAAAGGTTTTGATACAGTGCAGATCAAATAAACCATATAATAAATAGTACACATACAACATACCGAATCTTGAAACCACAGACTGCATAAAAAGTCTTGGACAAACTTCTTGTTATTTCAGCCGTGTGTTTTCTGAAAAATTAAGCCTTTTCTTGGGACTTCTAGACACGACAGGAGATGCAGGAGATGACTCTACCTAACCCTGATTAAACCAATAATGAGCAAGTGTGCAGAACGAGGAAGTCTAGAGGGTGAAACAGCTTAGTTCAATTTCCACAACTTAGCTATTTTACCTTGGCTTTGCTCATCCTAACCTATGATGGTAACTAGCATTACCTCACATTCATTCTGATCACATTTCAGATTTAGCTACAGAATTGTTTGTTCATAAGAAAATATGTATTTTACTCTTTTTGAAATATCTACTAATGAGGGATGGGTATTGAGCCACTTGCATGACATAGCTGATTATAAAATTCCAGTAATGATGGCCAACTTTCCACATCTGGTGAGAGCATTTAACATCCAAGTTTACATTCAGCTCTTCAGCTCTCCAATATTGTTGCAATTTGGTTGAAGTGATCAGTTGTGATCACATTGCAGTGAAGTGCATAAAATGTTGTAGGATACTAATTGTAGGTACTAATCTGACAAAACACTTACAAATATAAGTAAAGCTCCAGAAACTGTTTTAGCAAAGTGGTTTCTGCCACATGTAAAGTACCCTTCAGCCTCCTCCTAGCTCCAGTGACAGTGTCATTTCACGCCTTAATTCATCACACAGATAGTGGTTATTTTAAATACCTGTACATCAAATGTATGTTTGAAATCTGCCCATGGACTGTGTGGGTCAGTTAGCATGCATAGTTTTTCTAGAAGTCACACACTGGATTTATTAAACAAAATCAAACAAACAAACAAAAAGTAAATTCAGAGAATGTATGATATCTTCCTCTTCAGTAGAGTGAAGTTGTGCTCCTGTTAATAATTTTTAGTGGAGGTGTTAGCCCACATTTGAATGCAACGTGACAGCTGTCTTAACAACCACATATGACTGATCTCTGAACTTCAAAAATGTTATGCCTTTATTAGAGTTCTGAAATTAATGCATTTGTGTATAATTGTAGTTCTTTTGGTACTGCAGCACGTTACAGGGTCTTCTTTTTCGTTCACTGAAAAACCAAAGACTGCATTGGGTAGTAGGAACAAAAGGTTTGTACAGGAAATGACAATTTGAGTTTACTGCAGTTTTCAAATACTGATGACAGCTCACACAGCTGTATCAGTTAATATGACCAGACAAATGAAAAGGACAACCTTACAACATGGCTAATAATTATTGGCTCATACAGATTTGAGCTCAGTACATTAAACATAAGGGTACACACGGTACCCTAGCAATCAACAACATGTGAATACGTTTAAGTTTAAAAGTATACAGATATAGGCTGCCTCAGTAGTACTAAGATAGTTTTAATTTTACTGTAATTGCAACAAATCTGAGCAAATGACAGAAAAAAAGCATTAGAAACATACACATTATAACATACACAACTTTTACACATTCACATGTTATTTCTTTATAACTTGTTTAAGTTATTGAAACAAGAGTATTTTTAAATGTAGATATGGATAAGTTGTATCAGTGCATTGAAAAATCCTAAGAATACACGTCATCATTCTCACATAATAAGGTCCACTGACAACGAACCAGTAACATAAAGAGTGTGCTGGAGAGTCTTTTTGAAAGAAAAGTAGATGAAGAGCTTATTATTCCAATGGCAAAAAGTTTAGCAAATGCAAAGAGTATGAGCTCAAAATTTATTATTTAAAGTTATAAGAAGGTTCAATAAATCTGAAGAAATCTTTGCAGGAAACAAAGCCCAAAACAAATATATTGATATCTGGGTCCTCAGGGGCCAGTGCATTGAAAACAGGAATAAAATCTCATATCCTACATACTAACCCTATAGTACTTTTTCAATCTTATGGAAACATTTAACTGAATCTTATATGAAATCCTAGTACTCTCGAGGTTGATACACAGAGGTCTTTGAAAGTTAGTAAATTACTTGGGTTTCCTTTGGTGTCATTTGTGATTTTTAAGAAAAACAAAAGATTCTTTATAAATAAAGCTGAAATAAGTTTAGAATTACATCTTAATGCATAGATATTAACATGAACATACTCAAATCTAAAAATCATTAGAAATATCTTCTGTTGTTGCATTGATACTCCATATATGCATGGTGAAGAGAAGAGCTTGACAGATGCCATTCGCCCACTTGCTCCTGATTATCATCCTGTTGGCTGAAAACACCTGGCTGAAATTTTGGTGCTTATTTTACCATTTTACAACATTTTGAAGTTGCAGAAATATTTTTTTTTCCATTTTGCCTTTATTGATAAATAAAAACTACTGTTGTTTCATATATCTAATAGGGTTTATCTAATATGGATTATGCATGTGTATCTGATGATGATGTAGTTTTGCTAAATTCCAGAGTTTCCATCTGTTCAAGTATCACTGTGGGTTGCCATGGAGAAAAGTTGTAGATTTTATTTCCAGCAGTTTAACGCCACTTTGTGTTTATAAGACAGCACCATGCTCATTCTTGCGTCTTAAGGCTGTGGTGGTGCCTTTAAATGCAATACACTTTTAATTTTAATATTTGTAGACTCTTAAGAAAGGGAAGGCTCTTTTTTAATGCATGTATAATTGTTTGTGTTTATTTTTCTTAAATGTAGACGAGTGCATGTCTACATGTATTGCCTTTTCTGTTATAGCAAGTATTCAAGATTTGTTATTCATGTGTCATAAAATCATAAAACCCTCTGAGAAGTGTTTTCTGCTCTGTGCACCTCATCTTTCTATCCTTTTTGATCTCCTCTTTTTAAAAAAAGTTCAGTATTTGCCATTTGCTTGTAAGTTTTGTCTCTACGTGCTTTGCCCTGCGCTCTTTCCTCTCAACCCTTCCTTCCCATAGTTCCCTGATTTCTCCACTTTCAACTTTATTTTAGTGTTTACTGATCAGAGTGTATCTCCTTGCCACCAAGCTACCTGTCACTTTAATAAACCATTTCATCACATGAACGCTGTAGTCAGAACCCCTTTAGTTATTTCTAAGTGCATTCCATAGAAATGTGTTGGTCCTGTGGCAGAGATCAATTAAAATTATGATTCAAATTTGTGTTTTCATCCATGAAGCTCCAGTTAAGTCTGCTTCTATCTCTGTATGAGGGACAAGTCTGCTGTTAGTGTAAGGCTAATTGTACTCGACAATCAACCTCTGCAACTCAATAGTTTTGTGTGGAGATTAAAGGATTGGAGGCAGTGCATGGTCACTCAAGATCCTGTGCCAAAAGGGCCTCTGTCGTCTCTGGGTTACAAACACTGTCTTGTTTGTGGAATATGCTGAATTACACATCAGATGGTTCAGTTTGAATCATCTCTGTGGGAACAAGGAGTAATGAAGTGAGCCTGTTGTTTATGTTTGTTGATTGTTTGTACTTTCTTAATCCCCAAACAGAAATTATACGAAGTATTATTGGGTTGAATTTCAATTTGTGGTGAGTCAGTGTTGGTTAAGAGGTTAAAGGAGATTAGGGGAGAGGATGAGATTAGGAAGATTTGGACAGAGAAAAGTGTTAAAGTTTTGAGGGGTGCAGTGTGTGGGTGAATCTAGCTTGGAAGGTGTGTGTGTGTGTGTGTGTGTGTGTGTGTGTGTGTGTGTGTGTGTGTGTGTGTGTGTGTGTGTGTGTGTGTGTGTGTTTAGAAGGGTTATTTGTTATTAATAAGATTGGGAGAAGGGGCTAATGGCAGGAGCTGTTTGAAAATTAAACTTAGTTCAAAAAGATCCCTTTTTTTCAAAAGGAACATGTTCTCCTTAAACAGTTTTTTTTTAAACCTATAAGGGAATTTAGAGGGGAAAAAGGATTTTTGTTTAAGTGTATATAAATCATTTCCTGAGGTCAGCCAAGTGTCCAGTTAGGGTGAGTTTCTTATTTTTGTTTTCTTTTGTTTATAGGCTTTGCCGCTTGGCCTGTCTCTCAGCTATCTCTCTTTATTATTCAGTTATTTAGAAATCCTTTTTAGCAAGGGTTTGAATTGGTTTGAATTATTTATTTTTGTTCTATCTTTTTAAATTTTTATATTAGTTTGATTCTGTTCTAATTTTGTTTGTTTTGGAAAAGGTTCCACCATTTAAAAGACTCTCTGAATGGTTGGTTAAGAGAAATGCAGCTGGTTTAGTGCAAGGAATGCCTGGATAACTGGAAGACCAACAAGTAAAATGAAGTGCTTGGGAAAGTCTGTTTCTCTGAGATATGGAGCTGAATTTGAGTGTGCATTCTTCCTCCTCATTCACGTCTATCTTCTTTAAGCAGGGTTTTTAACACTGATCTTATTTCTAATCTGGCCATTATAGACTTACGGTGTCTTGGAGTAAATTGAAGATGGAACTTTCCTTTAGTTTGCCTTTTCCTTTGCTTAAATGGGAAAATGTAAATATATTATCATCCAGTTTAAGTCACAACAGGCCCCTCTTTGCTACCTTGCTTGTTTTCCAAGCCAAGATATTTTCCTCAGATAGACGTTCTATATTACATATTTGTTGGAAATTTATGCAGTGTGCTGTGTCAACAATTTATTGTCTACTTGTAACTGCATGAATGTTTATTATACATCCATAAGCCCACTTAGAGATTTTTGTACACTCATATCCTTGCATATCTGTTAATTAACCCATGTGTTTTACAGTAGTTGTACAAGCTGCCAGTCCCTTGGGAAATTAAAAGGGTTAAAACAAATTCACATTAAGTATACTGCAGTAACTGAGAGCCCACTGGTCTCAAATTGGGCCATAAATTTTGTCATTACCAGGAGGCAGGTTTTGATGCATACACTGATTTTAAATCCAGAGCGTGAGTAGACGCCTTGAATAATACAAATATAAAGTTCTGGTAAAGATTCTCCATATCAAGAGCATTTCTTTGTCTCTCAAATTTAACATTGAGGAATATTTCTTCATCCCTGTGATTCCATCACTGAATATATATCGTTTGATCTTATTGAAAAGAATGCATTTAATCATTTATTTACCAATGCAGTTCAGTTAAAGAGTAGCTAACTTTTATTCGGCTTGTTTGTTTAACAAATGAGTGGTGGTGACCCCACTGGTTTTAAAACCCCAAATCACAAAAGCTTGGGATGAAATGGAAAATGTTTATTAAGAAATATAAAGTTCTTTGACATTTACTTTGACTTTTATTACTTTGCATTCTACATAGACCAAGGTTATTTCATGTTTTGTCTCGTTGTCTTCATTTATTTATCAATATACATGTATCTTTAGATTGTACAAAATTGACACATCACAATAAAAGTTTGAATGGGGCCACTTAGGGATGGCAATCATATAAGAAAAACGTTATCTTAAACAGTTGACATTAGCAAGTGATTGTAATCATGATTTGGTATAATGGTAGTATCCAATAAAAGGCTGAGGTTGTTTTTACATACATGAGAGTGCATTTTGAGTCGGCTTCCAGTTTATATTGTATCACTTTTCAGTTCGTTTTCACAAGTGCTGTTTTCACTGTGGTCCAGACGTTGCTCTAGGACCCTCATGATAACTGTCGGCGCTAGTCAGAATTGGTGGAAGCAGAGCATCATGTTTCCATGACAACCAGCTGAAACATACAGAACATTTTTCTGTATTGTCACTGCAAGTAACTGTATAAACCAGGGGTAGACAACCCTGGTCCTCGAGAGCCACTGTCTTGCATGTTTTAGATATTACGTTGTATCAACACACTTGATTCAAATTAATGGTCGTCATCATTATGTCATCAAGGTCTGTACAAGTCTGTTAATGACACAGTCATTTGTATCAGGGTGTGTTGAAGCAGGGAAACGTCTAAAACATGCAGGGCAGCCTCTCTCGAGGACCAGAGTTGCTTACTCCTGATATAAACTATACTCAGAATTCAAAGTTCATTTACAAACTATACAGTTTATAGCAACAACTAGTTTGTGAATAAAGGGTGACTTGTGCTGAAGCCCATTTCTCCCTGACTTTTACCATTATTGTCTTCAATCATGGTTGTGTCTGAAGCCTCCTCCTTGTTGTTATCTAGTCCACTCATCATCCATCACTAGATAGTAATTGTATGTAGAAAACTATATATGTAGTGAGTTCGTCAGCTGAATGAACTTAAGACTCTTCTGCAGTAATTAATTAAATTTGCTTCAGGGAGTAATAAGGTATTTTTGTATTGAATTAAACTGAATTGTGTCAGCACCGTTTGTTTTATTGTGGCATAAAATAACTGATTACCGTTACTATAAATATCATTACTCTATAGATTATTGCAATACCCCACCCCCAACAAAAAAAAGACTAAGAAGGCACCGATGTTCTCTGTGTTGTTTAATAATCCTTTCACTGAGCTGCATTTTCACTCCACAGCTAATAAATAAACTTATGTACCACCTGTTTAAAATACAAACAAATAAAAATTTGTTTTTCCCATAGCATCTTCATTTTCTCAGCAACTGTGTGACATGGCTTTGAAAAGCTTCAAAATAGTGTTCCTCAAATAAAGATGTTAAGTATTTTGCATACTTTACCTTCTATATTTCACAATGGTCTGTTTTATGGAACTTAGAGACATTTTAGTGAAAGGTAACCTGGACAATCATTATCCTCCATTTCCTGATGAAGCACATTCAAAAACCATCATTCATCCACTGTATGGCTGGCCCCTTTTACTTTTATTTTAGTTGTGTGAAACAGAAGCTTTATGCTAGTATTCTCCAGAGGTAGCATAAGTACGTCAAAGACAGTCACACAGTGTGGAAACCTTCACACAGTGTGGAAACATATATCACAAATCCGCGTCCTTGGTCATTTTTGGACAAATCAGGCTGTGTGCTCTGGACCAACCATTAGACCAGAAACATCCAGACTCTACTACCAACAGATTTAAAAATGACAATCTATAGAGGTACATCGGTGTGCATCCATACATTTTCTATATGCTTAATCTTGTACAGGGTCACAGGGGTTTGCTGGAGCCTGTCCTAGCTCATTACAGGCGAAAGGCAGGGGTACACCCTAGACAGGTCACCAGTCCATGGAATCTGTGCACACTGTGAAAGTTATTCACATGTTTGTGATGGCAGTATGATTGCAGAAAAGTACATTTAAAACAACATATTCTGACTTGAAAATTTCATATTTTCCAGAAGTATTGATGCATTTATCAGAAAGAAATTGCAAAACTGCACCCATTGGAAGAGGAAGGCAGGCCTAGTCATACTCCTGACATGTCCTTGGTAGAAAGTGTGTGGAGAATACTGACATAAAAAATTTGAGAATGGCAACCCTTGCTGTTGCATACCTTAAGATGTGTTTGCAAGTAAAAATAAGACAAGGTAATACCTAAAACACTTCATTGCTTGGTATCCTGAATGCCAGAAAGTCTTTATAATCTTGTGAGAAAGAAGGGTGAAAGCAGGAATAAATGTATATTGACTAATAAAATGAAATTGGGAAGACAAAACTTGAAATATGCTATCTTCAATGAAGTCAAACTGAGTTAAAACATTAAAATAAATGTAGGAACCATGATTTTTTTTAACGTCTTCCTCTTATGTGTTCTCGGTCCTAATTTGAGATACTGGAAAATAGCTTCACAGAGCTGTTGAATCAGAACATCTCGCTGTACAATACTGACTGACCGTTTTATCTTTAGCCTATTTTACATTTGAAACAGAATTGGAAACACAAGAACACTGCCACAGAGAAAACACAGTCCTTACACAGCACAGTGTATGGATAAAGGTATCCAATAAATATTAAGCTACATCTACTGAGTCAGGGGTTTTACTTCATTTGAGCTACTTTTAGTTTTGAAATAATGAAGATATCAAAGCTAAATTACACTTACTCTATTCTGTAGTAAGAAATGTTAAAAGAAATGTCTATGAGAATGGATTCTTCATAGTGTTCGCTTTTTGCTTTGGCTTTCTCTCATCTTCATGATGCTGTCACCTGGAAAATGAATTGTCAGCACAACTGCAGAAGTTCCCACACATGCTGAGCTAGGGCCCAGGCAATATGACCTCAAATCAATATCACCATTAATTGAACATATTAACTTGATCATGATTGAGTGGTTATATTAATTTAGTTTCATTTTTTGCCCTTATATCACTGACAGGGGCTTTGCTATAAATATGCTCAGCTACTGAAACTGAGATATTTCTCTTTCTTGTTCTTAAGGGAATACCACATGAAAACAGAGCAGAGAAAGTAATAACAGAATTGAAAAAAAAAAGAAACAATTGACATGGATAAGTTTTGGGGTTTTTTTGTTGTACGTCCTAGATGTTGGTTTCATTTAATTTTCAATTAACTGCTCACCCTTTTCTGCACAATACTTATCTATATTTCTTATCCTTTATGATCTAATTCATTCATTACATTGTCTGGGGTGGTGTTTTGTTGGAGCATAATGGTGCAGTTTATGTGTTGCCTTGAATTTTGAATAAATTAACAACAGCACCAGATTAGCCGCTCTGCCACCAGCCTCTACCCCCGAACTCACACCCCCATTACGCCAAACTCCAGACTGACATTTACTGCTGGATCTTAGGAATACCAGCTCAAGAACTTCCATTGACTTTTTTTTTTCCAGCTTAGCTGCATTGATGGAATTAATTGCTTTACAATAAATACACAATTAACTTTACAACAAACTTCCATTTTATTTCAAAAGAAAATGTTGTAAGTTAAGATAGCAAAATTGTTGATTTAAATTCTTTTTTAAAAGGCAGAAGTCAAATAACCACACAGATGATGTTAATACCCCGATTTAAACTAAAGAGGTTTTGTATTTCTGAAGGCTAAACTGTTGGCAAAGTAAGCATCAGTAATTTAGTTAAGATTACATAAATATTTGTGTTGAGTCGTATTTTGTTTTGGAAAAAAATCAGTATTTCTTCCAATGTGCTAACTTGTGACATTTAAACAGCTTTGTTTTATTTTATTTTATTTTTTCAAAGAATTAGATGGGAGTCATGAATGGAGTGAAGGTCAACTCTTCCTTTTTTATATGTGGTTGTATGAGGTGAATTTTACAGTTATCTTGGGTTTTTCAAAGGAGTAATACTCAGATTTATGCCTCCTGTGTGCTGCAGGGAGTTTCAGTTCAATCTGTGCATCAATCCTTGCATAATTATTGCATCATGCATTTCTTTTGCTTTATGATCTGGTAAACTAGCTTTATGAATGTTTTCCTATTCTTCACCATAGTCTAAAATGAAATATGCAGTCTTTCTTTGCATTGTCATTGGAGTCCTTACTTGTGTGAGTGTTTCATGTTCAGGGAGTGTTTTGCCTTCAAACTGAGATCACATGCTGCTTACTCTCAAAAGATATTTGTCTGAATGATGGGTAGCAAGTGGGAGATATAAAATTGAGTTTAAATTTTTCCTAATAATTCTTCTGGTTTGGTCACTAACCAGGGAGTGTGAATGTTTTCTCTGCGCCTTTTTGGGGGATTTTTTTAGTGTTTTTCTAGCTTCCTCCTGAATTCCTGCATGCATTTATTAGTCTATTATCTCAACCTAATTCTGCTCATTCAGGGTCACTGGTAAGACTATAACAGATCCCATACCTCACAGACTGGATCATGTCACGGTTTTTGAGCCACAGATAAGATCATTTTTCAAATCAGAAATGTTGAAAAGGGAATGGAAGGCAAATATTATTTTGCTTTCCATTTCTCATTTAAATAGGGGTAGTGAATCAACTGCACGCAAAATCCCTCAACTATAATGGACATGCAATCTTATTAAAGAGAGAGTAATATTTGAGACATTACAAAATAACAAAGCAGAAGTGTCATAAACAGGCATAATAAGTCTACCGGTTTTGCTGTCAATTACTTAATAAAATTTAAGAGACATGTCTTTATGACCATGGCTTTTCTTAAATTGAATCAGATAAGACCCAGCGTCATAGCCTAGCATTGGCTTTCCCAGAACTGTGTTTTTTCAATGGGGACCATCACCAACATATTTTACAGAGAAGCCAAGGTGTTCCCATACAAGTGACTTAAAAAATCCCAGAAGCTTTTCAAGTTCTTCCTGCTCTGCATGTTCAACACCACCACCCAGCACTGCCACCCAGGCTCTAAAGAACTCATAACGCACTCTGCTGCACCAATTATTATAATTTTTTTTTTCAATTTAGTAAAAAACCTAAAAAAAAATCAATACATATCTTACATGACAGTGATCCCGGTGGATCACAGATCATCTGTGATCCATTAAAGCCATAGTCACTAATCTGCTGGAGCATATCCTATTTGTTTTTAGATGAAAGGCAAGGGTAACTTTGGACCCCAGACAGTTCACAAGTCCATCTGAATTCCTGCATACCTGTTAAATACATTTGTGATTCCAGATTGACCATAGGAATGACTGTGTGCTTCCTCGTGTTTGTTGGTCCAGGGGTATCTCCTTTTGTCATTCCTCACCCTTACTAGTGATTTTTTTTTTTCAGCAAAGTGGCTATTAAGATCTGATTCACACAGTCTCCTTCAATTAATGTTGAGGTGTGTCTTCTGCTTGCACTGTTGACTGTTGTCTTCACTTAGTCAAGCACTTATGCCATAATATGTACTACTTACAGTGTTCAAGTAGGCTATTGGCTGACTATTAATAAAAATTGAAAACCATTGCAGGTGGCTCAATCATGAAGGCAGGAAAGAGATTGCCAATAGTATATAAAATGGTTACCAGAAGCTGCATTAAGGAATCTCAATGTAAAGGTGTTGTATTATAGCTTGTTGCATTTTATTTCATAGCTGTTTTATTCTTACCTTTTAGTTTTATTTTAAAACACTTCTTTCAAATTTATTATTTAAAATTTTATTTGATAAATGAATTTGACCTTTGAAGACAACATGGTTTTTTTTGTTGTTTGTTTGTTTGGTTTTTTTTAGATTTTTTTTTTTTTTTTATGTTCTACAATGTAGAAATTAGTTCAAATGATAAATGTACCCTGAATGAGTGTCTGTATTTAAAATTCAAATGAACACAGAATAAAATATTCTTGGTTGCGTACATGGAGGTTTTAAACAACATTCACTTAAATCCTTGATTGCTGCTGAGATCATTTTTACCCACAACAAACATAACTATGACACTAATGTTTGTAACAGTCCATTGCAGTTGTCATTGCTCAACACTCACAACATCTTAAACAGAAGCTAAATAATGTGCAGTCATGTAAGTGGTCCTGCAGTGGCTCAGGCTTTTGAATACTGGATGTCAAACTGTCTATAGGCATTTACCAAGTCACTGTGAAATATTAAAAGCACCACATCTTTATTGCTCTTAAGACACCATAAGGATTCTTCTGTTTGACTGAAGTTGCATGTAATGCCAAATCAGTGCATCAGCTTGCCAGTAAAAATTAATCAAAACCATTTAGTCATTGCAATAATCGTTATGAAATGGTCTAAAGTGTAATAATTAAAATGAAATGAAAGAAAATAGTCATTTGCCAGAATTTAACAAGCTGAAGCTGTCACTTTCATTGTTACTTCCATTACTAGCCCAATTATTGTTGGCCCTGCTTGTAAATGTTATGAATACTGCTATTAATATCACCACAAGATGATACAGCTACTGGCAAGCAAAAGTAAAATTAATCCCACTGCTCAAGGTAAGACGTGTTTTACACCAAAAATGCAGTCATAAGTATTACTTTTTTTTTTTTACATTGTTGTCAATAAGTACAGATATTTTTGTAAATAGGTACTGCTCAAATTTTTTTCCCCAAGATTTAACCAAATCGCATTATTATAAAAGACAACACCTAAGCATATGAAAGTGAACTAGCTGACCGAATAGGTAAATTAAACTGCTGCCAAGCCGGCAATCCACATACTGCTAAACGTTTTTGATGTCTGATTAAAAACCCTGTTTCGGAGAGCTTGAAGGTTTCCTAAGAGCCATGAAAGTAGCTCATCCCTGAGATCCTTTCACAGCTCTGAGCTCATCTCTTTTCTTGCCCATGGGTTAAAATGCACAGCCCTTGAGATGGCCTTGGGCATTCTGTGCAGTACACTTATTTGTTGTCATGTACATCCATTTTTAACATGTCAAATTCTCATCTTCTCAGTTCTGAAGTCTTGAACAGCCATGTCTTTTTCCTACAGTTTACATTCCTGCCATTAATATAGTTCAGCAAGATTACATTTTCTCGTCGTGCTCCCTTTTTATTTCCATAAGCGCTTTCCTATCCCTGCTTTGAGGAAAATTTTATTAGAAATGTAATATATGTGTGAGTATTGAGGAGAGCTTAAATGAAAATAATAAGAAGAAATTAAACAGTCCAGTTGTTGATGAGGGGGAATTGTTACCCACAGATGAGAGTAGGAGATCAAACCAGCACTCAGCCAATATTACATTATGCTGTCAGAGCCCCAGAACATCTCACTGGAAATTTGGAAGTGCACAAACACTATTTGACTGTGGCCAAGGACTGAAGATAAAATTGTAGGAATTTATCTTTTTGTTTCTGTTTTTTTCCCTAACAGTATGCCCAGATTCTTTCACCTATCATGAATTTTTTAACATATATTTTTTATTATCTCAATTTCTTATGCTGTTTGTCTGCCGGTACATTAACTAAAACATGCTATGAGTCAATTTGGCACAAATAATTTAACACCCCTTGAAATGTTAATCATATTTCCATTCAGAGTTAATTTTGATGAAAGGAGCACAGGTTCATAATTTAACATCTGCATTGCATTCACAATGATTAGACTTTCTTTTTAATGTGTAGAGATATTGATTAAATCCCCACCAGCTGCTATGATGTATTGCAGTTGAATAAATGCATTAAGACCAGTGTTTAAGAAACACAGAGTGTACACTGGTGGTAAATTGTTGGCAACGGGTTAATTCTTTGTACCCATTAATAATTTGCACACATTTTGCCTTGGAAACCCTTTTCGTAACATAAAGCTCTCTGGTTGATCTAAGTTCTCCGTTCAGCCCTGATGGCTCAAAATTGTAGCCCCAACACAAGGTATTGAGAAGAAAATAAGAATGCATGTTGTAACATAGTGCATTTTAAGTCAAACTAAAAGAGAGTAATAAATCTGTCAAGAACCAGCATGTTATCATTGTTGTTTATTTTTAACTTAAGGAGAAAAAAAATTACAGATGCAGAATATTGTTTTACAAAGGGAGAATCCAGATGATTGTTGTGTTTGTGTGGGAAGGAAAATGTGCATTTTCTATTAAGTGAAACACAAATCAAGAGAAACATTTAGAAAGAGCTCTGTTTGTTTTACACGGTCAGTCCCCAAGCTGTCCCTGATCTTTTGATCTTGCTTTATCCATTTGTCCTAAATAAAATGTTGACAACCAGAGACTGCGCAAGAAAAAGTTTGGTAGAGCCATGTGTTCTTAGTGCTGCTGTGAAAGTGAAATAATAACCTTTAAAGAAAGCAAAATGGAGAAGTAAGAGGTCTGTGAGGCTGGTGCTCAAGCTTCCTCTGAAGCATGACACTTGATCAATTGCAGAGTGAACTGATTTAGCAAAGACAAGACAAAGACTTATGATAAAACAACAAGGTAGCTGTGCCTCCCTGACTCCAGCACAATTACTGATCATTTAGCTTCTTCCTTAAGATTCCAGAAAGTAAGTGGACTAGTTTTAGGGATGGGCATATTAGTGTTTGAAACTACAAAGAAGCAGTTGACTTTTTTTTTCAATAATACCTGGGATAATAAACATATATACACGGTACATTTTTTCTTTTTCAATGACATAACTTGCATTACATTCAGCAGATGGTTTTATCCAAAGCGACTTAAAACAGAGGAATACAATAAAGCCACAGCAACATATTGTGTGTGTGTGTGTGTGTGGGGGGGGGGTAAGTTCACAACAGAAAGTGCTCTTGGAGGAGGACGGTTTTCAACACCATCTTGAACACAGAGAGGGATAACTCTGGTCTTGTGTCCACTGGTAACTTGTTTCACCACTGAGGAACCATGTGAGAGAAGAGTCTTTGCTGCGATCTCCTTGTGTAAAGAGAGGGCAAGGCCAATCTGTTTTCCTTAATGCTGTCTTTCAACTGGAGAGGATGTGTTGCCGGCTTGGGTTCTGGGAGTGAGATGGTAGTTCTCCTCAGTGCTGTACCAGATGATGATGTTTTGGGGGCTTTCAAAGGTGGCGTGAGTTTGGCTACCCGCAAAAAGCTGAGTCGAACTTGAGGTATCCTTCACATGTAGCCCCAGGTGGTGTTCTAGTTTATCACTGCCTCCCAGATTGCCCACCTTCTTTGCTGATGCTGGCTGATTGCTTGGATCTTATATGACTCTTCTTTTATCGTTACCGCCTCTGAAATCACAAGGTCCTGCCTCTCCTTTGCATTGGCTTTAGGGCACACTTTGGATGTTGGCCCCCAGCCAAGACTGGCCCTGCCTGTTTTCAAAGCTCCCATGACCTCTCTGTGCTTCAAACAGCCAATGGCTAGCTCCACCACTTGCCCTGCTTTCCACTTACACCCTGTTTGGACCTAAACATTGGTATTTTGTACGTACTATTGGATACAGTGAATCTTTTAGTTAGAAGACTAGTCTCACCTTCTGCTGTTTGTAGCCTAGAGCAGTTGATTTCAGTGGTAATGTGAGCATATTTCTTCCAAACAGTGCCATCTTGGAAAGGCACAGTGGGAGGTCAAGCCATTTGCAAATTAAGTTCTTGGCTTTTGCATCCACTGTGTAGCTGAGGGTGTGATGTCACTCAGTTTTATAAAGGTTATTTTGTGTGAAGGAGTCCATAATTGGTTTCAAAACTGCTCTTTCCATAACATTGGAAAGGAAGAGAAGACTGGATAATAGTTGTCAACCAGATCAGGGTTGAGTGAGGGTTTTTTTTTAACTTTGTTTTTAACAGCAGCATGGTCGTAGCTTGTTTGAAAACTGATGGAAATGTGCCTTAGTCAAGCAAGGAATGTATTATCCTTGTGAGTGCTGGCAAATTGTTGGAGTTATGGCTTTGAGTGGGAGTGAATGAACTGGTGAAATGTCCAGCAGACCAGTAGTAGGGCTGCTACCAATGAGTAGTTTGGATAGCTCACACCCAGTGAGGGGAGAAAATTAGGACTTTGTAGCACTTTGTGATACATTTTATTGTACTAAAAGTGCTATATGAATAAAGTTTGATTCTATTTGATCTTTGCTCTGCCAACTGAAGGAGAGAAGGAGGAGCATATTGTAGGACTGCTACATGCAATTTTTGCAGGAGTCATGCAATCATTAGGACTCGATCCCATGCGTGAAGATGACAAGCAGAAATAGAGAAATCACCTACGTTATTCTACACACACCCTGGCTATTAGAATATTTGTAAATTATTTCCTATCCACATTTAGTCATCAGTAACTATATACAGGGAGCAATAGTTGCATTTTCATGTCATGCATTCTTTATAACAGTCCTAAAAGCATTTTTAATTTATTGGTAAATAAAACAAATACTTTGGTGGTTGTAGGAATAAATCTTTACATTTCAGTTTTCTAAACTTGTTAAGTATGTGCAGATTTGAGTTCTTTTCTGACAAGGATGTACTTTAAATCAAAATCTGCATTTGTGTAAATGGTAGCTAATGTTCCATGTGGAGCCATTAGAGAGTTCCCGTGCATGTGTGGATGATGAGTGCGTAGGTGCTATCACGCAGCCCCACACCCAGAGATGGGAGATGTGTGTTGTAGTTATAATAGAGCCAGATCATTCTCAGCCTGAATAATGTAGAAAGTGTCTACCATGTGGAAAGAATACCACAGTAGGGATGAATACAGAATACTGTTGCAGCGTTCATCCTGTTTTAGTTCTTCATTGTAATGTCACATGAGCACCTCTCTCTAGCATTCAAATTCAGGCTCATCAGGTTGCATTCCTCAAAATAAAATTAACAGGAAAAAAAATTGAATAGTTGGTGCAGAAAATATAAGGAGTTTTAGAATCAAAGGCTTCTTTAACCTTCAGGCTTTTAGCCGATGTTAAAGAATTTGTCTCAGATATTCAGTAAATGAAGCTGTGACTGTGAAATATGACCCCTTTAGAATTCCTGTCCTGAGTGCAGAATCTATTTGTCAACAATCTTCCCTCTATTCTGTTCACCAGGCCTCGGCATTTGTTACAGACAAGACTCCTCAACCATTCTAAAAGACCATTTTAACCATTTTGATTTGACATTTTAAATCGAGGTTTGGACTTGCATCTTCATTTTTTACAAACTAATGGGTCAGACTGAAGGCTGAAGAGTAATGGACCTATTCCTTAAATGCTTCCTCATTAAGAAGTTGGGTGTAGTTGCATGAACAATAAATATGTAGTCTACATTATGTGAAAAATGACTGCGTTTGTCTGACCTCACCCCAAATCACACTACCCTCCATCTGTTTTATGTTTTTAGCAGAATGAAGGCTGCACAGTACTTTGCCTCAGAGGTACAGCAGAACTGATTAAGAATTTTGTATTTCATCATTTCCAATTTTTTAGCCATGGAATGCTTTCTTTTTTTTTTTTTTTCATCATCGTACATACACCATTTTTGCTGAGTCATCAAAGAGTACTGCTTAATCAACATTTGGGTTTGGTTCAGAACAGCAATTTTTCTTTATTCATCAAGCACACACAGTTAACACAATTGCTTGAGCAAAACTCTCATGATATGGACACTCCTCTTAGGTAGCGTAGGGAGGGCGTTAGTTTTATTAAGAGATGATTAGACACAATAGAAGGGATGCTTTTCAATCTGCTAATGGCACCGTGCTCTAAATCCCATTGTTATTTTGTGTTGTAGCACACAAGGCTGTTTCCTTCCATCGAAAGATTGCTTTTGGCTCTGTTATGAATGTATGAAACATAACTAAAGGCAAAAGGTTAAAAAATATAATGGTTCCCAGATGTGACTTCCCTAGCCCAGTTTTGCAGAACTACTTTTCAGTAAGCTTCCATACATGGCATAATCGAAAAAGTCCTAAATGTGCTATTCATATGCTGTAGCTTTGCAGAATGTTTCAGCCATTTATCATTGTTGTGAAGGCTATCATGGGACCTTCCACAAGAGTCTTTTATAGTAAGTGCTCTGTTCTCTCATGTTTTTTGTGCTGCCACATAAATCCATACACCCCACACTGCAAAAATGAGTAGTACTTTAGTCCCTCTGCTGCTGGTGCATTAGATTTATATATCCTACTCTAATGTGATAAGTTTAGGCTCTTAAATCATAAAGAAAACAACTGCTATACCTAAACTCAGTTCCACATTGATACATTAATTTGTGTGTGTATATGTATCTATGTATGTGTGTGTATACACACACACACACACACACACACACACCTGGGTTTCATGAGCTGGAACCCCAAAACACGTAAAAATAAATAAATACTTGAAATTATTTAAAGTCTGGGCGCTGAATCTATACTCTCTGAAAGTGTAACTTTTTGAATGGAATTATGGAGATAAAAAAACTTTTCCATGATATTCTAATATTTTGGAAAGGGTCTGTGTGTACACACACACACACACGTATATACATATTTCTTTGTGTGTGTGTGTTTATATCAGTTATATACCCAACACACTGCAT